>CAIGQQ010037750.1:40477-89727 GCA_903798035.1 Danio albolineatus | reverse complement strand
TGTGTTAAATTGGTGAAAAAATAAACAGGGCTAATAATTCTGACTTCGACTGTGTGTATATATGCACATAAAAATTTACAATTTTCAGTGAATATTTGATTACTGTTTTTTTTTTGTACTACGTTTACATTTGAACAATAAATCATCTGCTAGCTCCAATCATGTAGTTTCTCTTACTAAATACTGATAAGTAGTGTACAAAATCAATAATAAACTGCATAGGTCAGTATAACTGCATCGTGGACAAAGAGTTTGGATAGCTAGCTTGGTAGTAGGGGGCCCATCCTCGTATTTTTTCATGGGGCCCAAAATTGCTAGCGGCGCCCCTGCCCGGAGGAGCACCCATGTAACATGTTAAGTCTAAATTGTTATAATGGTTGTGTTTTTCAGCCATCTCACCGTCAAAAATGCATATTAGAAAAAAAAAACTCACCACAAATAAACAATTACAGTAACAGTGAAAAGTATGACACTATTAACGAATATATTTGAATATAACTGTAGTCAAACTGATGTTTAAAAGCAAAAGAAAACAGTTTCATATGTCCATGCATTGTGTTTATTTTAAAAGAGTGTGTGAAAAAAAATCAACAAAGCAACAAAGACTTGATTCGCTAATGAACCTGACACACGCAGCAATCACGGTCGATCTGTGTTGAACTGATCGGAGAATCCAAAGAAGTCACAGAACCAGTGTAACAGGTGTCCCATCAGCAACACACCCGTCCAAATTCACTCAGATCCACAACTCCTTAAAAGAGACCATTCACCACTGTACTCAAATTGGATTTATTTCCTCCGTCTGAGATAAAACAAACATATAAGATACAGGAAAGTGTAGAAACATTCAGCTCTCTCTCTGTAACATTCACACAGATCTCTATGAAGCTACAGTAAGCCTTTTCTTCAACTCAACAACATAACACATACAAATTGATAAACAACATACCTGAGATAAAACAAACATATACGATACAGGAAAGTGTAGAAACATTCAGCTCTCTCTCCAAAAGGGAAAAACACAAAAACTCTCTCGTTGAGATATTGTACACAACACAAATTTCAAAACCAACACAAATAAATTTGTTGAAAAACCTAAGGTTTATTTATTGTTTCTCTTTTAACTAACAGAATCTGAGGTAGCCCCTATTTTTTCCACTTACAAAAGAAAAAAACTGACCTAGGCTGTCTGACCTATTTGATCACAAAGTGTGTAAAACAAAATAGTGCACAGTAGTAGGCCATTAGAAATAACACTGTTTCCTTTTGAAACAAAATAAACAACTTGCACATATTTGACCCAGGAACATCTTAGTGCATAAAATAAAAAGTGCACAGTATTCACAACTATAACAACACCGAGGGAACATATTTTAAATCACCATGTGTGGTTAGGAATGCCAGTTACGCATCCCACATTATATTGATGTATTGTAGGCTACAGTTACCCTGCTGAATTAGTGAGAGGAGTGACATTTTTTGTTTTGAACGAGAGCAGTGACTTTAGGCTCGTAAGTTGTCAATGCAATTCGAAGGCATTGTTGGAGAGTATGGTCAGTCAGGGAACAACGATAGTTGCTTTTTATGGAGTTCATAAAGAAATGAGCAAACTCATTACATTTGCTTTCAGAGAGTAGTTCACTAGGAATCGTACTGGGGGGGTTTGTGAGTCTCTCTACCGTTGCAAAGAGGGTACGGGTGTTTTCTATGTTGCTGTTTATAAGGCTTGAAAAGAAAGTCTGCCTAGCAGTGTTTAGTTCCACATTAAAGGCATCAAGACTGTCTTTATAGATATTGTAATGGACTACTAGTTTCGTCTTCCTCCACATACGCTCAGCTTTTCTGCATTGTCTTTTCATCATCTTTACAGATGTTGACCTTGTCCAAGGTCCTTTCTGTCTGCCAGTTCTCTTCCTGACTTTAACAGGAGCAATGTCATCTATGACAGTGGTTCTTAAACTTTTTTCACCAGGTACCACCTCGGAAAAAATTTGTCTCTCCAAGTACCACCATAATGACCAGTATTGAAATACAGGCGTAGTAGGCCTATTTAAGCCGCTACAGCACTGCACAGTTAAAAAAAAATTGACAAATAATTCCTATTATTAAGAATATGTATTATTGTCAGCCACTTTAAACATTATAAATAGCTTGAATATTAACAGTGCATGCAGACAAACAAAAAAAACTTCACCTTTTAAATTCAAATGCTTTGGAAAGTGATTTAAAAATGGCAGTGTTCTTAAAAAAAAATAAATAAAACTGCTGTACTTGTAAAGTATTAATGTATAGTAGCCTATTCATCAAAACCTGGAAATGTTGCTTGGACCTGATGAATATAGGCTATATGTCATATACATGTATATACATTTTTTATACATTGAGATATATATTGCATGTACATATTGACATTTTTTATATATCTTTGAAACCTAAACGTTATATTTTTATATAATTCAGAATTACATATTTAAATTGGAAATTAGATCTGCTTACTGCTCGTCATTTACAGTAGGCCTATGTTTGTCAGAAAAGCGAATGAGTAAATGCACAAATTCCATGGTCTGTTGAAATTCTTGATTCTGATTGGCTGGAGGCTATATTTTCTCTGAAACGCACAGGTAGTTTCAGTCAGTTTTGATCACAGTTCAAAATAAATGCGCTTCTCCCAAACGTTTACAATTACCATAGCAAATAGCATGTGCTGGAAACCGATGAGGGCTGTTATGGTGGACGGGAAATCCGCAAAATTAGGAAATTACTCATCAATTATGCCACAAAATCAAGTTTTTTAGAGTTTTAAGGGATATCGCATGTTTAAAAATGATGGAAGTTCTGGGCGGTCGGCAGCAGCTCCGCGAACGTAATAATAATAATATAACACTGATCCTGCGTGTTTGGCTGATTGCTTTTGATTGAAAGAATATAAATAAAACAGAATGTTCTCCTACCTGTCCCGATATGTTTTTTTTCTTTTGCAAAATTAATATTTAACAGCTGATTTCAGAAATAGGCTTTGGCTGCTTTCTCTTCAAAATACATCTTTTGTGCCATTGAATTGGCGTTTCATAAGCCTACAGCTTTGTGAAGGTTTTATTTCATGTGTATAGTGTGGTATTTTTCAGTTTAAGTTTTTTAAAAGTTTAATCTTTTAGAGTATTAGTAGCGGTGAAAAACTGGGTCAGAGGTTAGCTGTACTATTGCGTGCAAAAAATGGGGAAGTTGCTAAACAACTTGTGAAATACATCGGGTGGGAGATTCTGAGAAGTGACAGGATGTATGAGCTGTGTATACGTGGTCTACGTGCTGAACGTGTACATATGTCTTTGGCCTTAAATGGTCAAACTGTTAAGATAGAAATGCATTGAAAATCGCAAATGAGGAACAACCAGAGGGAGTGGACGACCATACTATAAAAGACGTATCTCTGGAAGAAGAGTCAGAGGAAAAAACTCTCCAGCGCTGTATAGGTGTTACTTTTAGTTTCTCTCTGTTTTGTACTGAATAAAACTTTGAAACTTCGACAGATTTGACTCCATCCAATTCTGAACACGTAAATTGGACAATTTAAAAGTCCCACAATTCTGGTGACCGCTGACGTGATTGGAAGGAAGAATTTTTCAGTTCATCAGACGGACGAATATTTCTGAATTCAACACCAAAGGCACCTAAAAACCAGAAGGTAAGCAGAAACCTTTTTCTACAAAATTCTGCCACTGACTGTTTGTTGAACAACTGAGAGAAACCAAAAGTAAAATAATATTATATTGTGCAATAAGAGCTTGTAAAATACAACCAGAGTAGGTTATTAGAATCTAAAGGGAAGTCCTTCTCTCTGGTGAAGGCATTTTCAGGGTGGATCATTAGGATCTAGCAAGAAGTCCTTTTCCCTGAAAAAGGCATTTTGGGGCAGATTGTTAGGATCTGAGGAAGTCCTTTCCCCAAAAAGGCACAAGATTGAAAATTCTTTTGTTTTGACGAAAACAAAGAAGATTTAATCACAGGGCAAATACTTTGGTGTTTGAAGGAAGTCCTCCTCCCTGAGAAGGCATTAAGTTAAAAATTCTTTGCTTTGAGGAAGGCGAAGAAGATTTAACTATCAGGGCGAATACTTCGGTGTTTGAAGGAAGTCCTTTTCCCTGAAAAGGCAAAACACTTGGGAGTCCCTCTTGTCTTGACGAAGACTTGAAACTTTCAAGAGAGAGTGAATTTTCTTCCTGATAAGGTTAGGAATTAGAGATTCAGGAAGGGGTAAGTGTAGTGTAGGGAACATAGTGCACAAAGACAAAACAATGGAGGGAGAATTTGACAGAGAATGTGAGGAATTTGGTTGCCCTACATTAGGGCACCAATGGGTCAAAATGATTGAGATAATGAAAAGTCAGACTGAACCAAAAGACATTAAAACTCGTATGAAAGAATTGGAAATGTGTAAACGTGAAATGATTGAACATTTTGGCACTGATTGTATGGATAAAAAGGAACCTCTCTTTCAGAAAGTGGGTACGAAGGAAAAGAGAGCACAGGAAGCTGTATTAAGACACAGAAAAGAGGAAGTAGGGCTATTTTACAAGCGAGCCCACGAGAAAAAAGAAAAATAATTAAATATGGCTGTTAGAAGATGGGCAAGAGTTACACTTGCAGCCGCCGTGTTAAAGCAAAAAAATAAGGGAAAAGAGCAGAAAGAACCTGAGGTTAAATTGAGCAAAAAACAGGAAGCTGAGGGTGAGATGAAAACCAATTCCCCCTCGATATCAACCACCCCCACTGCACAGAGATTATACCAAGATCTACCACCCCCATACAATCCAACTATAAACCAGCAGCCAAAACAGTTAATGATCAGAGAAACAGGGAAACAGATGCCTGTGTTCATAGTGAAGAGAGGGGCTCTAGATTTAGAAGAAAAAGAGGAAGGCGCAGTGACAATCATATCACAGCAGGAACAGACAAACACTGAGGGAGAAGAGAAGGGCGTTGCCCAGTGAAGTGGGTGCATGAGTGAGCCAGAAGAGGAGGAAGAGGAGGAAGAAAAGGAAGATGCTGAGGAAAGGACATATAGAATAGTCACAAAAAGTATTGAAGGGGATGAGTACGAAGAAGAAAAGGTAGTGACAAAGAAAAAAGGTAATGGATGGGGTGGTGATAAAGTGTTTGTTCATGTAGAAGGTAAATTAGCGATCGAAGAAGAAGAAGAGCAGGAAACTGAACATGGCAGGAAAAGAATATCGAACTGTTTAAGACATAACTAAGTCACCATCAAGGCGTAGTGAAAGGTTAAAAAATATAGTGCAGGGAAAGGGAAACAGACAGTATTTGTCGAGTGTGGGCTCAGTACTTAATTTGCCCCTGGTGGCTGGTCCAACTGGACCAATGTACCAACCTTGGTCCCTCACAGATTTGGAGACCCTTGTGAAAAAACTGCCTGCCATAACAGAGGGAGGAGGCAGATGGGTAAACAAACTTTTTGCGTTATCACATGGTCAGGTTCTCTCAGTGGGAGGCCTGAGACAGATAATGAGCAGGGTTTTATCATCACACCAGATGGTGTTGTGGAAAGTTGCACTGGATCTCAACAAACTTTAGCTCAAAAAAAGAAGGTGAGGTCTTCGAAGTTCTCAAGTTGAAGCAGTTTTTTGTTACAACAGAGATGGTCGATCGAGCTCTCTCCTCCTTAATGTTTAAAACCCACGGTTTATATACAGTTCTCTTATCCATAGGTCTAACATCATCCTATTCCCGGCTCCAATAGGCTCCTAGCTTTTTAATCAATGGCTATGTGTTTTTCTGTTTTTATCGTAAAGGTCAAAAGGCATGTGCTTACATGTTGTTTTCATATTTTCTAAATGATTCTGCTTATGTATACTGTTTAAGTGAGGACTATTGCTTCAGTTATAAAGCCTGCATGTCTGCGTGTATACTGTGCTTTACTTGAATGTGTGTATTTAATAGTGGCAGATTATAGTGATTACATAATACACATAATACAAGTTTCAATACAAGTTTCTCTATCGTTTCTCTATAATTCTCTCTATAATTCTCCTATACAATCCCCCCTCAGGGACTTAATCCAAAAGTCCCTTTTTTCTAAATCTCTCACTGAAGTGCAACTTAAGAATCTAACATCTTGCCAAGTTTTAACATACGTGTGCAACCAAAATAGTTACCAATCTATATCCTTATCAATTGTCAGTATCCTTGCGCCGCACTTCAGAGGAGACACAGAACCAAACATCTCCCCCACATTTGATTTTTAGAGGGAGTAAAAGATCCCGCTTTCCCTAACTGAATGCTTTCTTGGGGAGTTCAACACACAATAATCATTAATCATGTTAAAACATCTGCTTTGTCAGCCTTGTTTACAACAGTGGTTATATATAGCATATATACTTGATTAATCATTTTTCAAAAATGATAGTAATCATTGCTGTTAGCTGTTTCTAAAAGTTGGTCATCTGAGATCTGGTCATAGTCAATTTCTTCATAAATCGCATTTGTATCAGTTTGATTTTCATGTATATCCTCTGGGTCGGCTTTTTTCTTTAGACGGTTGAAAGTATCTTCATTTTCCTGTGGGATATTTACCCCTTCCCAAGATAATTCATAAGATAATTGTTGGATACTTTTGTCCATCTCTGTTAAATTGGGATAATCTTTTACTTTTGGAGAAATTACTTCCAGGCTTTCACTCATCTGAATTTGCGTCATCATCAACAACAGCAGGACCGTTTTCCAGACCAGCTTTTTCTTGCTGTTCCCCAGCCTCCTGCAGTTCCACATCAGATATTTCTGCATCTCCTTTTTTACTCGGGTCATGCTGTCCTGGATGGGACTCAAAAAAACTGTTATTTGATGTTATATACTGTTCCCTCTCTGTCTCTTGAGTATTTTCATGAATTATTAATGGATCTTTGTCCTGTTCTACCTGTTGTCTGTCTCTCAATTTAGGTACTCTAGTACAATGATTTAGATGATACCATGTATTACTATTCTCTACCTGAACTGCAGTTGAAGTTGCTCTTACTACTGTATAAGGTCCTTCTCTACTAGGTTCGTTCCATTTCCTTCTAAAGACTCTTAGATAGACCTGGTCTCCAGGTTGTATTAGACATGGTGTATTCTCTTCCTCTCTAAGTCCCCTGCTCTGTTCTTGTGAATGAATAGCTTCATGTATAGAGGTCAATTGTCGTATATATGCTCTTAGTTCAGTTTGCAATTGCTCCAATGGAGGACCTTCATATGGCCCTCTAAGATGAGGAGCAGGCATTGGTCTGCCAGTGAGCATTTCATGGGGCGTCAAGTTTGTTATTCTATTTGTTTGCATTCTATAGCTCATCAAAGCTAAAGGTAAAGCATCCACCCAATTCATCCGTGTGTCAGCACAAATTTTATTTAATTTTGCTTTTAATGTTCCATTAACTCGTTCTACCATTCCTTGAGATTAGGGGTGGTATACACATCCCAGTCTTTGCTTTATTCTCAATTGTTGAATCACTGTTTTAACAGTTTTCTGAATAAATGCTGATCCATTGTCTGAGCTAATCTGAGATGGAATTCCAAATCTGGGAATGACCTCTCTTGTTAAAAATTTAATCACAGTTCCAGCAGCTTGATCTGGTGATGGCACAGCTTCTACCCATCTACTGAATCTGTCTATTATTACAAGCATATATCTTTTTACCCTTACTGATTTTATTATATCAACATAATCAAGCACTAAATGTTTAAATGGCCCTTCTGGTACTGGTATATGACCCACCGGTGTTGATGTCCCTCTCCTGACATTATTTTGTGCACAAATTTCACATTCAGCCAGATAATTGTCTATTGTAGCCTGCAAATAGGGAGACCAAAAACCTTGTTGTTTTATCTTCCTAAGAACTTCCCCCCTCCCGCAATGGTCAAAACCATGGGCATCTGATATCAAAATGGTGAGAAGTGGAGTGGGAGCAATTATTAGTCCTTCATGGGATCTCCACAACCCCTTTGTATCCTTAGTGGCCCCTCTATGCTGCCATGTTGACATCTCATAAGGTGTAGCTTGTTCCTGCATTCTCACCATATCTTCTATTTGTGGTTTTGGCTGAATTAGAACAGATGGGGCCATAATTGCTACTCTGCACCCAGAGGCTTGTTTGGCATATGAATCTGCTATATTGTTACCTTTTATGATGTAATCCCTACCTTTTTTGTGTGCTTGGCATTTAATAATTGCCAGGTTTTTTGGATACATCATAGCTAGGATCAAATCATTGATTTGGTCAGAATGCTGAATTGGAGTGCCGTCAGTTTTCTTAAATCCTCTTTGTTTCCAAATTGCTCCAAAAAGATGACAGACACCATGCGCATAAGCTGAATCTGTGTAAATGTTTACAATTTTGTTTTCACCTAAAGCACAGGCTTTAGTCAATGCTTTTAATTCAGCATGGTTGATCACAATGCTGTATGTACCACAATTGGCCAAAATTTTTCTCCTTCCTTTTGGACTACAGCATACCCAGCATGGTATCCCAAATTATCTCTAAAGCAAGAACCATCCACAAAATATTCAAGTTCTGCATTAAATATTGGAGCTGATTCTAAATCTGGTCTTAATCTGGTAAAGGCCAAAGACTCAGCAACACACTCATGAGGCGTTCCTTCTCCATCTAGAGGAATATAATTGGCTGGGTTTACTGTACTACATCGCTTTATGGTTATGTCAGGGTAAGTTAGAAGAGACTGTATGCTGTGCTGTACAGTCACGGAAAGAGAAGCGCGAACCCCCTGCCGAAATCAAATAGTAAACATATGGTAAATTCATAGAATTGTCTGCATATTTAAGGGATAGTGACCAAGACTCTAGGAATCTGTAAGCAGATCTCCCACACGATCGCGGTGTGTAGCATCACTTCTCCAGGTAAATATGTTTGAAACTCATTTATATGTTTCTTGATGTAAAGATATGATTGGTTATTAATTCATTATTGTTGATTGGATTTCATTTGATTGTCTCTTAACCTGGTAGAAAATAAATTGTTTTATTTAAACGTATTCTTGTTACTCTGAAATTATTTACTCAGATAAGTTAAGAATGTGCTAGACTCCATGATGGACTAAACATAACACATGTTAGATGGAGATCCTAGAAATTCCAATTTATCGTCTGATTTTAATTATGTTGTTCGTCGCAAATCACTACGGTGAATCAGAGTAATTTCACTAAGATGAAATGTAATAGAGTTAGAATAATTTCATTAAGGATAACTACAAAGTTTTCTTTAAAAGGTACTAACGGACTATTAAATCTTGGATGGTACTGTTTTTTACCTCTGGTTAAATATTTCAATCATAATTAAGTTGTACGTGATCATTTTAATCATGGAAAATTAGGGCTATAGGCTACTGATTTAACCCCTGATTATCGTTTGAGTTTTAACCAAGTGTACGTAGATGATTGTAAGAATCAAATGATTACTATTTAGATAATGACATCGTCTGTCTGTCTATTAAATAGTATTAATCACTAACCACTAATTATTAAACATGCTAGTGAATCTATGATGCATTACTGCCGGCGTAATGTAGCAAAGATTCACAACAAATGAGTAAATAAGAGCAAAAGTACTAATGGAGCTAGATTAATTTCATTAAAGAATGGTACTGGCTAACTAACCGATGATTAATATTTCAATCATTACTAAGTTGTACGTGATTATCTTAATCATGGAAAACTGGAGCTATAGAATATTGGACTAACCCCTGGTTAATGTTTCAGCATTAATTAAGTTGTACGTGATTATTTCAATCATGGAAAACCAGAACTATAGATTACCTAGTTTAACCCCTGGTTATTGTTTGAGAATTAATTAAGTTGTACATGGTAAAAATTCGGTAAGAGTTACAAGATTATTCAAATATATATCAAAATATCCCACAAACTGCTAAATTAATAAAGTAATATTAAACTATAAAATGGAGTCAGATAAAACGAGGATAAATATATTAATATTCTAAAATACCTCATACCAAAACTGGAGTCAGATATGAGTTAAAAATGTAATAAACACATTTAATATTGTGTAATCTCTATCGCAAAGGAAAGACAGCAGCACGTAAGAATCCTTCTACCGTGCCATTGGCTACCGTCGTTGGACCAGTGGGCGGACCTACAGGAACCCTCCTTACAAGACAAATATGTCAAACTTCTTGCTTGAGTTAGAACAAATCTTCCCTTCTTCAATAATTCAGCTACTTAATGGTGTGTATAAATAATTATTGGATAACCCATAGTGATTGCTGATGCCTTCTCGTATGCATAGTGAACTGCAGCCAGACCTTGCTGATAACAAGGATAGGGGATAGCCTTGAGCAACCATATCCAGCTTGGTGCTGTAATATGCTATTGCTTGCTTTTTCCGGCCACAACATGTATTCTGCATCAATACTGCTGATGCATATCCATCTTTCCGGTTAGCAACATATAAGTAGAAAGGCTTTTCATAATCTGGCATGGTTAGAGCAGGAGCCGTCTGCAGCTCTCTTTTAAGTGACTCAAATGCTATCAGAGCATCAGTTGTCCATGTAAGAGTTGTTCTTAAATTCTGATGTCCTGCTTCCTTGATTAATGGAGCAGTTTTTATGGCATAACTTTCTATCCAATCAGCACTAAACCCTGTCATTCCTAAAAATGTCATCATTTGGCTCACTGTTTGAGGTTGAGGTATTTTAGCTATTCCTTCTAATTGATTTGGTGATATAGCCGTGGTATTGTAAGCTACTATTCGCCCTAGGTATTCTACCTGGGGTAAGCAATACTGCAGTTTTTCCTTGGAAACTTTATGCCCTCCTTCCGCCAATTTTCGCAACACTTTTATGGAGTCTTGGTGACACTGTTCCAGTGTAGGGGAGCAGATCAGCAAGTCATCCACATATTGAATGAGTGTGCTATTTATTATCAATTCTTCTAAATCTGTTTTTAAGATTTGATTGAATATATGCGGTGAATGCTTAAACCCTTGAGGCATTCTAGTGTATGTATACTGTTTGCCTTCATAAGTAAAGGCAAAAAGATGTCCACTTTCTTCTGCTAATGGTATGCTGAAAAAGGCAGAGCACAAGTCAATAACAGTAAAATAGGTAGCTGTGGGTGGAACATTTGTTAACAGAGTATGGGGATTTGGCAACTCTGCAGGCCAATCTTCTGTTATCTCATTTATTGCTCGTAAGTCATGAACTAATCGCCATTTCGATTTATCTACTTTCTCTACTGGTAATATTGGTGTATTACATTCAACTGAAGTCTCTATCAATACTCCTGCCTTTTGTAATCCTTCTATGGTCTTTCTAATTCCTACTATTGCTTCTTTCTTTAGGGGGTATTGTGATCTTCTGGGAAATCTAACTCCTGGTTTTGTTTTTATTCTTACTGGGTTTGCTGATTTAACTAGTCCTACATCAGTTTCGAGCTTTGACCATAATTCATCTGGAACATTCGATTCCATTTCTTTTAACAGTCTAAGATTCTTTGATTGCACTATATCTTTTTCTACAGTTAACTCTACCTCTTGGGGTTGCCCTATCATTTCAGATTCCCATAGTATTTTTAAGTAAATTCTATCCTTTGATTGGTATATTCCCTTATTTTCAGTTATTTCCCATTCCCTAGGTTCTGCATGTCGTAGCATGGGTCCTAATTCTTGTGGAGAACATCCTTTACTAACATATAGGGCAACATGGGGTATTGAATCTGGGACCCTAAACCAATCTCTGAGGAAGTCATTTTCTACTATTTTCAAAGCTGCTCCTTGAGGCCCTATTATTATATATGGGGATTTCAACAAGATCTTCTGATTTCTTGTTTTTTCAAGCCAAAGTCTTTCTAAGTCTTCATCTTTTTCATTATCGTAAATGACAGTGCAGTGTGGCTCTTCTTTTGGTCTTTTGGGATTCATCAGTTTTTCTTCAATGTACTTGCCCCAAACCGAAATTACTTTTTCTATTTCCTCTTTAATTTCTCCAATCCAATAAATGTTAATGTCACTTCTTTGGTATTTGGTCATCATCATCCAGTTAGCTTTCTCATTGTCTATATATACCATCAGGGGAGCACCAGATCTTCAGGTTGAGCTTGCACAATGCGTCTCTTCCAAGTAGATTGATTGGAGTTTGATCAGATATCAGAATAGGTATTCTTATTTCATTGTTCTTAATTTTCATCAATACAGGAACTGTTAAGGGATTTAATTGTGTTATTCCCGAGAATCCTACAGTCTCAATATATTTTCCAGACCTGGGGAGGTGGCCACCATCTTTTGTATTTATACTTGTTAGGCAGGCACCAGTATCTAACATGGCTGTCATTGATTTTCCTTCTATGCTGATTTGTATAATTGGCTCCTGATCAGCATTCTTTGATAGCATTGGAAGCTGATTCCTCCCCGTAGGATTCTCTGGGCAGCCCTAATATCCCTGATCTGGTCCACGCCATGGATTGACTGGTCCAGTCACATGTTGCTCACAATTTTGCTGTTGTGGGCGACTTTGATTCCAGAATGGTTGAGGCTGCATTTCTTGGTTCCACTGTTGTGGCATGTACTGTTGACGTTGGTTCTCATGTGGGCAGTCTCTCCTAATGTGTCCAGGCTGATTACATCCCCAACAGATTGCAGGAGGGCCTCCTGGCCTTTGTCCCTGCATTGGTCTACTTATACCTCTCCCTCCATCTCTGGGTCTGGTCCAATTGTTTCCTCTTCTGGGATCAGTGTTTACGTAGATGTTTATTGGGGGCTGCTCCACCCTCTTCTGTGTTAAATATGGTTTATCTCCAGCAGGGGGCATTGATGCAACTCCTGTATGACTTGAGGAGTTAATTGCCACTGGTGCCATTATGATAGAATCTTCTTCCTTCTTTATGGTGGCTTGTATCTTTTGTTTCCTGCTTGACAATTCATCCAGCTGCATTTGTGTTAGTCGTCTTTGGAGCTCTCTCTCTTGTTGTTTCAGCTTCAGCTCTTGCTTTCTGTAATGTTCAACAGCATGTGAGACATAATCACAGAATTCTTTGAAGGGTTTTGAATGTAACCCTACCACATCTTCTAGTTTTATTTTTACTGGCTGTGGCATGGCCTCCAGTATTGCTGTTCTGAAAAGGGTAGATAGCACTATGTCAGCCTCAGGATTCTTTTCCAGATCATCTCTCCATCTTTTTAGTTGTCTTTGGATGTAGCCTGTTGGGTTTTCGGTGTCATCCATTAGGTCTCCTCTCAGTAAGCGGGGGTCCATTTGGGTTGGATACTCTTTTCTTAATGTCTCCCACACCACACGCCTGTGGTGGTCAAATGATGCTGCATCTCCAAGACTGTCTTTAGCATTTTCAAGACCTAATAGTTCCAATAATTCATTCAGTCTGGATCCTCCTAGGATTTTGGCCAAAAGAGCTTTAATGTCACCTATGGCCAAAAGCTTGCCTGTAGTCTCATCTTCGAAATGTCGAATCCATTTTCCTTCACCTTCATGAATGTCTGGTAATCTGGAAATCAAGCCTTCCAAATCCTGGTTTGCCCAAGGAATATACTCAGCCTGATGTCCTTTCAGTGGTATTGGAAATTGCTTACTTGTCTGTGGCTCTTGATCTGTTCTTGTTCGCAGTCGTCTGATATATGGCACTTCATCTTCATCCATTTCCAAACAGAATCGTCCTGTCAAGAGTTCAGGCTCTTTTCTTCTCATTTTTGTCTGTCTCTTCTGGTGCTCTTCCTGTTGCTCTACTTTGTTTTTCTTTTTATTATCTTCACAGTCTTTAGTAATATACTCCTTGTCTTCATCAGTTTCCTCCCCACCAGACATCAATGTGGATATCCTTTACATCCTGAGAGGATGCCATCGGCCCAGTAATAAAATCAGTCCTGTCTTTTTGCATTGCTTCAAGATAACTTTTTACCTTTAGCTTCTCTTGTTTTGTTTTTAAGTAGGCTTCATCAATTTCTTGTCTGGATTTTCTCACTAGTTCTCCATTGTCTTCCATTCTTGAGGAATTGCAACTATTGTTTTGGGTTTGCCTACCTGGCTCAGGCTCTTTATAGAAAAATAGTTCTTCCCCCAAACTCTGCTGAAGTTCTTCCACCCATCCTTCTGTTCCTTGTCCTTCCGCCCCTCTGATGTTTATGAGGGTATCTCCCTCTCTCATCTCTCCATGTGATCCTTTTTCTTTCTTTTCCTCAATCATGACATCTCCTTCTATGTAAACTTGTCCACTTATTGTTGGCATCTGTTTTGTCAACTGATTATAAGGTGTGGTGGGGGGCGGTGGAGCATATGGAAGAGGGAATTCCATTTTATCCTTCTTCTTCCTTGGTGTCAGTTTTTCCACTTTCCCCTTGAGATGCCTTCTTCATTTGGCGTCTAACAATTATGGCCTCTTCCTTAAATAACTGTAGGATCTGTAACTCTGTGCTTTTTTTCTGACTGATCTTTGGGTTTATGGTTTTTTATCAATGTATCCATATCTCTTAGACTAATTAAATCAAATGTTCCACCTACTGGCCACTTGGTAATTATCCCTCTTGTCCTCTTCTCCCACCTCTTAGACATGTCTGTTATGATCCCTTTGAGTAGGGGGAATTTGGAAGATATCACTTCTATTGGAGTCGCCATTTGCTCTGACATCAGTCCTTCAGCTGGCACAATCTGCAAGACCACAAGTTATTATCATGCTTTTTTTATTTTTTCTTTCCCCAAAGTATTTATAATTCTATATTTTTATCACACTACTTCTGTATATTTTGTGTATGGTTCGGCCTTACTTCAATTGATTCTTTTTCCCTAGATACTTCAATATGGCCCTTGCACATTCTTCTGTCATTCTTTTTTGTTCTGTTTCATATTCATTATTTATTTGATAGAGGTAAAATTCTTTCAGTCCTGTAACACAAGAAGCACTATTCCATATACAATTTTCACCCAAACTGACCAATTCTATTTGCCACTTTTTGCATAAACTTGCATATTTTACTCTAGCAATCATGTATCCTTTCTAGTATTCATATGTGAATGATTCAGTCAATTGTATTCTACATCCCTCATACACTGTCATACTAAGACCAACTTTATCCTCTGGAATATCTCCTATCCCCATTAATTTAAGAAGTTATTTTTTTCTCATGTACTCTTATCATTCGTCTTCCTCGTTTACCCCTCATTCTTTTTCTTTTTACCATTATATATATATATATATATTTTTTTTTATTTATTACTTCCTGGCGTCTTACACAGATTAGTCCTTCTTGTTTTGCATAGCACTATTCTCACTTGTAGTTCTTTTTATGTTTTGTAGGACTTTCAAATTGTCCAATTTACGTGTTCAGAATTGGATGGAGTCAAATTTGTCAAAGTTTCAAAGTTTTATTCAGTACAAAACAGAGAAAAACCAAGAGTAACATGTGCTGCGTGCAGGAGAGATTCACTCTGCCTCTTCTTCCGGAGACACGTATTTTATAGTATGGTCGTTCACTCCCTCTGGTTGTTCCTCATTTGCGATTTCAATGCATCTCTCTCTTAACAGTGACCATTTAAGGCCAAATACATATGTACATGTTCAGCACCTAGTCCACGTATACACAGCTCAGTTCATACATCCTGTCACTTCTCAGACTGTCCCACCCGATGTATTTCACAAGTTGTTTTTTAGCAACTTCCCCATTTTTATGCACGCGCTATTACAGTTTAACCTCTGACCCAGTTTTTCACCGTTACTAATACACTAAAAAGATTAAACTAAAAAAAAAAAACTTAAACTGAAAAATACCACAGTTTATAGGCATAAGGGGTCGGGTTTCCCCACTTGCATCACATAAATTGCAATTTTCTGAATGTCCTAATAGCCTACAGATCCAATTTTTTGGTGAGTTTTTTGTTCTTGGAACTCTCCTTGTTATTTGTTTTATTATATCCATTTACTTCCCTACTATCTATCTATTTTGGTTATTCCGTTTTTATATTATTTTATTCACCACGCCTTTAACATATCTATATATATTTTTCTTTTTAGTTATAATCTACAATAGTGTTTCTTTTTAACCGCTCTTTGTTACAAACACACTACTAAACACAAACACTTAACCACAGGTTCTCCCTCAAACTCAGAGGGTGCCTTCTCTCATTCGTTTTCCCTTTATCTACAGGGCTCATTCAGTCATTCATTCCTCTCAGTGCAACACGGAGAGCGTCCGTCTCTGCCGGGTCCCTCTTAAGGGACGGTCCAGGAGGGGTGCCCTCTGCTTGTCCACCAATACGGAATTTATAGCCTCAATCACACAAACATTCACACAGACACAGACACTAAAAGCGGTAACTACAGGAATTTCTTACACCTCTCTATTTTAATCTGCTTTTATTCTCTTAACTGTCCTCATATATACAGAATTTATTGATTTCTCTCTCTTTTATCTTTTTTTATTTAAAAATGCTCTATGCATTTTCTACATTACTATAAAATAAGTTCCCAATTCTGAGTAACCGTTACTAGATACCTTTTAACTTTAAACAAGTATTTGCATGTAAATTATTCTTTATCTTCTAAAATCAAAATTCTCTTTGTTACTTTTATTTCTTATTTTTAGGTACAGTTAAAGTGTTTTTACTATCATAAGCAGGTCCTGGAATACAAAACAAACTTTTAACATAACACTTTTAACAAACTTTTGCTTTGCCCCTCCAGCCCAGCATGTATATTTCTATTAATTCTCTGTTTAATTATTATTTCTCTCTATATTTCAATATAGACCTCTCAATATAGACCTATATATTAACCTCAACACTGATTTTCTCTCACAAAAAACTTGCCAGTCTCACCTTTTAACCTTCAATATCCATAAACACAACCCCTACTCATGCTTTTAAGCTTTCAAATTTTTCACCTCATGCATTTTCCTTCAGCCTTATCCTCTTTTCCAAAAAAAAAATTCCCCATTCCCTTCGGTCCGGACCACATACATAACATATAGACTAACAAGACTAACTCAGGCCAGTCTACTGAGATCCAGCCCTTCCTGTAGGTGCTTTTGGGGTCAGATTTAAGGCCTCCTCCCAATTTCCCTGACTCTATTGGGTGAGTTTTACTCTATTCCACAGGCGAGGATAAGGACGCAGAGAGCTCCTTTGCTCTAACCACACGTTACAGGAAGCGATCACTCCAGTGCTGCCTCGCGCGTGTGCTCACACCTCTAGTGTAGCAATCCATGCATGTAACTCTCTTTCATACGCATATTATTTACAGCTTTTTGTTAGTATATAATATAAAGCCATTTGTTAGTGCAGTATTTACAGCCATTTGTTAGTACAAGCACATGACAACCTGGAGGACCTCTTTTTCTTATAAATAGTTCACTTCACTATTCTTTTAATTACTTTATCTTTTTACTATATATATATATATTTTTCCTAGTCAATTTATAGGTTCTTTTTAATGGTGAGGTATATGTATAAATAAACATATATTAAACATGAGTTCAGATATCCGGACCAATTCCTAGCACCCTCATCAGAGTACCGAAAAATAGTTTTAAGCAGAATTTTGCTTACCTCTTATAAATTTGTGCACTTTTTATTTTTTGGTCTCTGCATGAGCGCCTGCCAGGATCGGCCTGTTGACACCCTCCTTCTCAGTCAGCCTCAGTCCAGCCCCACGTTGGGCGCCAAATTATGTTGTGGAAAGTTGCACTGGATCTCAACAAACTTTAGCTAAAAAAAAAGAAGGTGAGGTTTTCGAAGTTCTCGAGTTGAAGCAGTTTATTGTTACAGCAGAGATGGTCGATCGAGCTCTCTCCTCCTTAATGTTTAAAACCCACAGTTTATATACAGTTCTCTTATCCATAGGTCTAACATCATCCTATTCCCGGCTCCAATAGGCTCCTAGCTTTTTAATCAATGGCTGTATGTTTTTCTGTTTTTGCATTTCTTAAGGGTCAAAAGGACCCTAGCTTTTTAATCAATGGCTGTGTGTTTTTCTGTTTTTATCTTAAAGGTCAAAAGGCATGTGCTTACATGTTGTTTTCATATTTTCTAAATGATTCTGCTTATGTATACTGTTTTAGTGAGGACTATTGCTTCAGTTATAAAGCCTGCATGTCTGCGTGTATCCTCTGCTTTACTTGAATGTGTGTATTTAATAGTGGCAGATTATAGTGATTACATAATACACATAATACAAGTTTCAATACAAGTTTCTCTATAATTCTCTCTATAATTCTCCTATAATGGCAGATCTGGAAAACATGGCAGACACTAACAATGTCAATAATAGAACCCCACTAGTGACTGGTGGAGGCCAATCACCTCTGTGTCAGGCCATAAGAGATAAATTCCCAACACCTGATGTCATGTTCGAAAACATGAAATTAAAACACAGGGATGGTGAAAATGGAGCAGCATACATAAATAGATGCTGCCAAGAGTGGGAAGAAGCATGTGATGAAAACCCAATGTCTAACGCTGTTACAAATAGAATTTTCAGGGCAGCAGTGTTACAAGGAGCTCCAGCTGGTGTGACCCAAGCCATGGAACAGTCTCCTGAGGTACCAGGCAGTGATGATACTAAATGGAAAAGGTATGTGGTACATTTCATAGACAAAGCAGTAGAGAGAGCAGAAAAAGAGGGAAGTGAGTTGCAAAAGATGCAAAAGGAGCTTTTGAAACTGCAACTTGAAGAGAGGAAGTCAGCTAAAAATAAGGGCTCAAAGCAGATGCCTCAGCAACAGCTTACTGGCACACCCAGGCCATCACCACAGCCACAGGCTGAGCTTGGCCATGCACCATTTATGCAATACCCCAGCCACACCCCCCAGGACCAACCACAACAACAGTGGAACAGAGGCAGAGGTAATCAGAGAAGTCGGGGCCCCAGCAGGAATCAGGGCACTTGCTATGGCTGTGGGGGCACTGGGCATTGGGCAAATACATGCCCCAATAGCAATAGGGGGTGTTTTGTCTGTGGAGGAACAGACCATACAGTCAGAAATTGCCACCAGCAGCCAAGAAGGCAGCCTATGAGTCAACCCCCTAGGGGTCGAGGCCATCAGAGAGGTAGAAGCCAATTGCAGAGAGAGGGGTGGGGCAGTAGACCAATTCCACCTAACCAGCCCAGTTACCAACAACCACTCTGTTCAGAGTGGAATGGAACTGATGATGGTTACTTGGCATGAAGGTCCCCACAGAGAGCCCAAGAGAGGGCTATGGCCGAGCCCCTCTTGACTATCACAGTTAATAACAATGATATAGAGGCCCTAGTAGACACTGGAGCAACTTATTCCACAGTTACTGAAGGTATTAGCAGACGACACCTATCATACAGTGATGTAGGGGTGATGGGTTTCTCTGGGGACACAGAATATTAGCCATTGACCAAACCACTTCCTGTTGTTATTGCAGGCCAACAACTTACACACTCTTTTTTGTATTCTACCAACTCCCCTGTTCCCTTACTCTGTAGAGACCTCTTAATAAAAGCAGGAGCCAGCATACTATGCACTCCAAAAGGAGTCATTGTATCCTTTCCCACAGGACAGACAGTTAATTGCTCACTACAGGGTGGATTAGACCACAACCAGTGGCTGCTCGCGCACCCCCCCCCCCCTTTCCTGTCCCTAAACAGGGAGGCAAGTACAGGATGGTACATGACCTCAGGGAAGTTAACAGCAGAGTCACTAACCCAGTAGTTGCTGTCCCTAACCCATACACTGCCCTTTCCATGGTGAATACATCACACCAGTGGTTTTCATGCATAGACATGGCAAATGTATTTTTCTGCGTTCCAATTGCAGATGAATGTAAAGACTGTTTGGCCTTCACTTTTCAGGGAACCCAATATTCCTACAACAGACTACCCCTGTTCTGAGCCCAGGCATTTTCAATCAGGTTTTGAGGAAGATTGCCAACTGCCTGAAGGAGTAGTAACAGTGATGTATGTTGACGACATCCTAATAGCCGCACCATCACCTGAATCTTGTTTGAGAGCCACTGAAATTGTTTTACAAAGGCTATGGGAAGCAGGGTTGAAAGTCAGTAGGGACAAGTTGCAGGTTTGTCGACAAACAGTCACCTTCTTAGGGAGAGTAGTAGGGGTGAGTGGAAATGGTGTGTCACCAACACATAGGACAGACATATTAACGCACCCAAATCCACATACTGTAAAAGAAATGCTTTCTTTCCTAGGGTTAACAGGGTTCAGCAGACATTTTGTCCCACAGTATGTGGCTCTGACCAGTCCACTCAGGGATATGGTAAAACAATGTGGCATGAGAAATTTAACGGCGAAGCTAGACTGGACAGTGGAAGCTGAGGAAGCGTTCCAGAGAACAAAAGCAGAACTAGCTCACTGTAGCAACTTATGTACACCAGACTACAAAGTACCATTTCATTTAGACGTGTCAGAAATGACTACAAGTGCACATGGAGTTTTGTACCAAAGACAATCAGGTAACAGAAGAATTCTGCTGTATGTCAGTGTACTATTGGATCAAGTAGAAGCTAGACAACCACCATGTGCCAGATTTGCCGCAGGTTTAGCTAAAATAATACAAAAAACATCTCACATTGTCATGGGCCATCAACTGTTAATAATGACCTCCCACTCAGTGGTCAGTTTTGTTAATTCAAGTTAATTTACCTTTTCTGCCCTGAGACAGAGGAGGATGTTGAAAATACTGACAGCTGCAAACATTACCTATAATCACAATGGGATTAACATGGCTGACCTCATGACTGATGGAGAACCACATGACTGTGCACCCTTAACAGACAGGCTATCAGTAGTTAGAGAGGGCCTGCTGGCCTCCCCACTTTCTGAAACAGACAACCCAATCACACTGTTTACAGATGGTAGCTGCCACAGGGCAGATTATGGAACATTAAAGGCAGGATTTGCTGTGGTTCAGTTACAGGGTGATCAATTTGTCACAATACAAGCTGAGCGCCTTATGGGAAAGCAGTCAGCACAAAAAGCAGAACTATTGTCCCTAATCAATGCATTGAGACACTCAGAAGGTAGGGTGGCAAACATATACTCTGATTCTGCGTACGCAGTGTCAGCAGCCCACGTGGAGCTGCCTGCGAGGATCAGATGTGGATTCACAACTTCCTCTGGCCGGCCTATTACTCATGAGAAAGAAGCAAGAGAGCTCTCTGAAGCCATAATGTTGCCAAGCAAAGTGGCTATCATTAAGTGCACTGGTCATTCTCAAGGAACTTACCTAATATCAAGAGGGAATGAAGCAGCAGACTTGGCAGCAAAACGTGCCTCAGACTATCTAAAAGGTCAGTTTGTGGTAACATCTGAGCCAGACGTGACATCCCTCCTGCCAGAATTCTCAAGAGAATTCTTGTCTGAGCAGCAAGACATGGCTGCTCCAGAAGAGAAATCTGTGTGGAAAAACAAAGGAGCAATCAGACATGCCGATGGCTTGTGGACAGCACCTGATGGTAGAGCTTTGCTCCCTCCGTCTATAGCCCCAAGCGTGTTAAAGGAAGCCCTGGAACCTGCACACTGCAGCGACAAACAGATGTCACAGGCATTGCAGTCGTGGTAGCATCCTTTTATGCCACACTTAATCTCTGGGTACATAAAGTCGTGCAGCATCTGCCAGGAGCACAATATTAAACCAGCTATGAAACCATCTCAGGGCTCATTTCCTTTAGCAAATGGCCCTGGAGATGAAGTTATAATTGACTTCACCGACATGATTGACAGAGTGCAAGGAAAAGGGTACCTGCTGGTTATGATTGATGCATATACTGGATGGCCTGAGGCCTTCCCGGTTGGAAAGGAAGACAGCACTGCTGTCATTAAATGCTTGATAAATCACTACATTCCTCAACATGGTTTTCCAAGACGAGTCAGGTCTGACAATGGCTCACACTTCAAGAATGAACATCTAGCTCAAGTGGAAAAAGCGTTAGGTTTGGTGCATCACTTTGTTGCTGTTTATCACCCTCAATCACAAGGGAAAGTTGAACGATTGAACCTAACTTTGAAAAACAAATTGGCTGAAATCTGTGCACAGACCAAGTTGACATGGTTGGCTGCCCTTCCACTTGCCTTGCTGTCAGTACGCAGTTCTGTGAACAGGGCAACAGGGTATACACCCTTTGAGCTATTAACTGGTCGACAATTTCCTGGCCCACATTCCCCATTACAACTGGAACCAGTGCAACCACTGTTACACAAAGCATATTATGACAAACTGGTAGCTCTAATTACGTCATTTGACAAACTGCTGCCTAATGACTACAGGGGTCATGAATACCCAGCTCAACCACCTGACCGTACTTGGGACTGGGTACGCTTGAGAATTTACAGACGTAAATGGAAAGAGCCCCGCTGGTCTGCCCCTATCAAGGTACTTGCACGCACCTCTCACTGTGTTCGTCTTGCAGGAAAAGGTGACACCTGGTACCACCTGAGCCAGTGCTGTCCCGCTGACCCTCCCGCACGATCACTGGAGGAGACGAGAGTGGACCTAGCTTCGCAGGTCCAAGAGAGGGAGGATACAGAAGGTGCAGAAGGAGGTGACACACAAACACATACACACACAGGGGAAGACCCAAAAGAAAATTTCCATTCATCACAAAGTAGCCTACAAGCTTTACAAGTGGACTACAAAACTGGGGATTTATTTACAGCCCCCAAAGGTGAAGCAGTAGCCCACAGTGTCAGTGCAGACTGCGCATTTGGAGCTGGCATAGCGAAAAAATTTAGGGAAAAATATGGGGTTGACAAAGTAAAGGCCCAGAGAAAAACGAAAGGTGACTGTGCTGTAACTCACGAGGCAGACAGAATAGTTTTCCATCTAATCACAAAAACGTTTGCCAGAGACTTACCCACCTACGAGGATTTTGAAAACAGTCTCATCTGTATGAGAACGTGGTGTAGCAAATTTAACGTCACCAGATTATCCATACCCCGGCTGGGGTGCGGATTAGACAAACTGGACTTCACTAGAGTCCTGGAAATAATCACCAAAGTTTTTTCCAGAATTAATATACTGATTACAATTTACAGCTTACCATATGAATCTTAATTTTTGCATTCCTTATGAAGAAAAGTTCTTTTATATATCTATTCTTTTTCTTCTTGTTATCATTTTTCTATTGCTCATTATCATTTTTCTGTTGTTCAAATTTATTTTGAAAGTGTGTATTATTGTGTAAATCTTGTTTTCCAGAAGCCGAATAGGTAGAGACTGACACACAGAGACATCATGCAACTGTGGGGTAATTGGAAAGTGGTGGGAGTGATTGGGGTAATGGCACTGATCATTAATTTCATTCATTTTCCTTTCGGCTTAGTCCCTTTATTAATCCGGGGTCGCCACAGCGGAATGAACCGCCAACTTGTCCAGCATTTGTTTTACGCCCTTCCAGCTGCAACCCATCTCTGGGAAACACATTCATACATTCTCATTCACACACATACGCTACGGACAATTTAGCTTACCCAATTCACTTGTACCGCATGTCTTTGGACTGTGGGGTAAACCGGAGCACCCGGAGGAAACCCACGCAACCACGGGGAGAACATGCAAACTCCACACAGAAATGCCAACTGGCCCAGCCGGGGATTGAACCAGCGACCTTCTTGCTGTGAGGCGAACGTGCTACCCACTAGGCCACCGTGGCGCCCGGCTCTGATCATAGTGGGAATAATCTTGGGGATAGAGAACCAGGAGAGGGAAATCGCCATAAAAAAGATAACTAGACCAAAGAGGGCAACGGGGAATGGTGAGAAATGTTTCAGCTATTACAAAGGAAGAATTCAATTAGACTATGTTAAAGGGTCTACCACATCATATACATTTGATTTGTGTAGTGCATTTGACTGCAGGGGACAAAACTCATCCTGAAGAGGTTATGATGTGTACCTCTGTGCACCCAACTCTGTAGTAAGTAAGTGTAAAAAGGAAGATAGACCTGATAAACATGATGTGTATTGGCCTTGTACTGGGGGGTGGGCGACAGTTATGAAATGGACAGGAATATGGACCCCACAACCATCATTAGATAACAAACAGAAACCATTCTGGCAAGGGGTCAGCATTTAAAGAGACTATAGTACAACACAAAATCCTCTAACACTGTCCCTAACCAATCATCACAAATCATCAAATGGGCATAATCGAGCAGTATTTTTTATAGGGGTAGATAGCTCAGGTAAAGATTACAACACACACCTGATACAGGTAAATTTCAAAGAACCAAATAAAACAGTCCCTACTAAAACAGTGAAAGACCTAAGTAAGGATAAGGGAAAAAAGGTGGTGATTGAAATGGATTATACCAAATTAACCCCAGAGAGTGGCGCCACGGTGGCCTAGTGGTTAGCACGTTCGCCTCACAGCAAGAAGGTCGCTGGTTCGAGCCCCAGCTGGGTCAGTTGGCATTTCTGTGTGGAGTTTGCATGTTCTCCCCGTGGTTGCATGGGTTCCCTCCGGGTGCTCCGGTTTCCCCCACAAGTCCAAAGACATGTGGCATAGGTGAATTGGGTAGGCTAAATTGTCCGTATAGTGTATGAGTGTAAATGTGTGTGTGTGGATGTTTCCCAGGGATGGGTTGCGGCTGGAAGGGCATCCGCTGCGTAAAAATATGCTGGATAAGTTGGCGGTTGATTCCGCTGTGGCGACCCCGGATTAATAAAGGGACTAAGACGACAAGAAAATGAATGAATGAATAACCCCAGAGAGTATATTAAAACAAGCCACAGGCTTTGGGGAAACTAATTTGTGGTTAGAATGGAGGATTTCCACAGCTAAACAAACAGGACTGACAGATTGTGTTGCATGTGCAAAAGCTAGACCCACTCTCAGAATAGAACCAGCCCCATTAATAATAAATGACCCAGTAGGGCAGGGCTATTCAATTGGCGGCCCGCGGGCCACATGCGGCCCAGAATCAACATCCGAGTGGCCCAGCCCGTGGTTCCGCCCATAGATAATAAACTAATATATATTATTTATAAATTGATATTTAATATAATTTAATAAAATATATATATATTATATTATATTAATATAAATATATAGTATATTAATATAAATATATAAAGTATTTATTAAGTCTACTCCCGCCAAAAACGTGCATTCCTACGTAAATTACGTAGCCTGCAACACGCAAACAATGCAGAGCGTGCCGGTAGTAGCTTAGGTTACTATCAATATGTCTTTCTCAACACTGAAACGTAAAATTGCCAATGAAAACCGTAAGTTTAACCCTGCCTGGACTGACAAATACTTATTTATTTTACCGCCACATCCAAACGCCAAACCGATGTGTTGGGATCGGGCTGCAAAACTGATTGATTGCATCTTACAACCGGAGCAGTACTACCATGGTGCGGTCATTCACAGCCCAGGAGAGAGCTACTGCAGCATCTCTTCATGTTTCCTGGATACTGGCAAAAAAGAAAAGGCCATTCACAGACTCTGAAACCGTGAAGGATTGTATGCTGGCTGTCATGGATTCAATAGCCATTTAGATATTTATATTTGTTTTTTTCTTCACTGTAGCATCAAATAATTACTTTTAGTTATTATTTTTCGGTTTCACAAAGGGAACGTTTACCTAAAAATGAAAGTTTGAAGTTAATCTGTTTACCCAAGATGTAAGTGACTGTTTCTTTAGTAGAACACAAAGATTTTTAACCTCAAATTGTTGCAGTCATATAGCGGTAGTGAATAGGCACCAAACCTTTGAAAGAACAAAAAAAAAACATGCACAGACAAATCCAAACTAAACTCTCTGGCTAGTGATGATACACTGATGTCCTAAGACATGAAACGATTGTTTTCTGTGATCAACTGCATTTACTGCATTTTTTGCCTTTGATATATTGCAAAATCCAACTGTCCTGAGGACATGCTCAGCATGCGCATGTGTATGTGCTCTGGCGTAGTACATGCAAATGCAGAAAGTGATTGGTCACATGTATAGGACACTCACTGTTCACACAGTGCACAAAGATTGTATGTATAGCAGCTATTCAAAATGGTTTTTAAAGCTCAAAACCGATTTATAGCTTCCCTTTTCTGCATTCGCATATACTACGTCAGAGCGCAAACATGGGTAATGATAAAGGTAAGATGCTGAGCTTGTGCTAAGGACAGTTGGATATTGCAGTGTATCAAAGGCAAAAAAATATATAAATATATTTAGGTTTCCTGTAACAAAAAAAAATAAATTCTTGTCTTGGCCACATGGTGTAATTTTGATTTGTCTGTGTTTTTTTTTTTTTTTTTTTTACTTGCTGCCCATTGACTGCCATTATATGACTGAAAGACTGCAACAGTTTAAGTTAAAAATCCATCAGTGTTTCCCTTACCATAGTATTAGGGGGGCGCCCCGCCCTCTCAACGGCTTTCCCCGCCCCCCCTTAAAGTCAAGTTAATGTTTTTTTCTATATAGTGCCAGATCACAACTTCTTTTAATAAACAAGCTAAATAGCCTATGCAGGGCTTAATTTGTGCCGATACATGCCGGATCCAAATCGGCATCTCTGAAATCTGATCCGGCACCTCATTTTACCTATCCCCCTTCTCAACCGCCCTCCTCCCCGTCCGCTGTTCACTTTCACTTTTTTCCGCGACTCCCCGAGTCCCCAACTCTCCTCACTTTCGTCCGCGACACCCCTCCAGCATCCAACGCCCCGCCATCCACCCATTTACACAACGGCATGTCTTTTCTGTTTCTACACGGTCGCGCGTTTACAAATTTCTGCTCTCTGAATTGCGCACGGTCGAGTCCCACACAGCCACTCTCTGAATGTCAGAAGTCTCGAGCCAAAAAGAATCAAATGGCTGTGCCCGCTTGTACACAAAGAATAAGGTAAACTGCTCCTAACACCGGCTAACATCAATTATGGAGAAAACAAGCTTTAACTCACAATCTTTTGCGCTTCACTGGTACTTCAGTGTCAGTCTGTAAATCTGAGGTATCCTCTGCCCTGCTAAGTTTAGCTCTTGCTGCAGCATACGTGTCTGTAAAAAACAAATCAAAATCAATTACATTTTGAAACATAGTACACAACTATTTTTAAACCAGGTGGTTTAAGTTACCTGCATTTCCTATGATATGTATGTTGTACTTTGCCCAGTCTGCTCCTGGAGTTAATTGTTTTTTAACAGCCTTGCTGATGTGCACAGTCCTACCAGTTGGCCAAAAGCATTTTTCCCTTTCTGGTCCTGTTATCCAGCTTGTAGGGATGACATCAATGACAGTCCTTCCATCATCCGTGTACTCATCAGTGAACTCCACAATGCTATAAAGGGACATTCTGAACCATTAAAGTACAGAGTCAGTAATCATGTAGCTGAGGTAAAGCCACATACACATCAGTCATAGGGAGAAGAACATTTTTTTTTGAAAGTTGTGCCACTGGAACAACAAAAAGCTGGCCAGTGAGTGCTGAAACAACAGTAATTCCCAATGCTGAAGAAGCCACAGGGTAGTCAAAAAAACATGTCCCTGTATTAAAAAACTCGCATACAGCAAAAATGTCTGCCATGGGAGAGACCAGAAGATTTCTAACAAGGGCAACTCTGCCATTAATTTCAAAGCAGTTGTTTCCTGGAGAGCAGGAGATGGTCATTCCTTTGTATTGGCATTGCTTAAACTGTGTGCATGTGGAAAATTCTGATGTGGTAGGTCCAGAGAAATGTGGCTGTTTGAGATGTTCTTCCAATGTTGAGCTTCCTTGTGAGTCTCTATTAAAAGCATGTTTCTCATCCACACGTCTCACAATTTGTTCGACTGGATTTTGAGGTCTTCTAACCATCCTTTTTAAACAGCCTAAATAATTTTCAAAAGGAAAACACGATACAGAGTCCAGAGCACCATATTTACGAGCATCTTGTGCCAAATGTATAAGGCTGTGTGTATTATAAACAAGAAACTCAGATCCATAGATTTTGGCAAAGTTTGTGACAAAAAAATTCAACAACTTTTCAGCATAATCACAATAGTCACTGCACAGATCTGGGCTCAAAAGAATTCTTATGGCAACTGATAAGACTAAAAAGTTGTTATAGACACGTTTAGGAAATGCATTAAACAACACTACCGGGCCAGTATATAACAAAAACTGCCTAAACTCTGTGGCTTTCCATTGACTATATTCATAAAGGGATCGTGGCTTTCTTGAGAAATTCCTAGGCATATTCTGCCTAAGTTGTTTCAAGTTTTCAGATACAACAGAAAGAACATTTGATGAAATCCTACATGTCAAGGGTCCCTTGATCCATAGTGAAACAAGCTTACGGACAATTCCTAAGCACACTAAATGCATGTAATCAAGTACAAAAGATGTAACTAAACCTACTCCTAACTCCCGAAGAGGTGAGACATCACGATGGTGTTCCTCATCTAACATTGCATCAAATTGGGCATCTGTTCTCAGGGCTGCTTCCATGTCTGGGTACACTATTTTTCCTTTTAAAAAAACACCTGGTTGCACACAACGCTCACAAGAGCTGTAACCGGAGTGACCTTTTATACATTTGAGAAACGCTCTAGCAGGAGCATCACATATAAATGCATCAGGCAACAGAACACTGTAATGTTTCTCATTGAAGTACAAGCCTTCCTTTGTGAGTTTTTTAAATTCATCAACAACATCTTTCATGTACTCATGAACTGATGGTGGTTTAGATGGGCCAGCATACAGACTTATCATGAAAACTTTTGAGCTAGGTAGCTCCTTAATTTTACCAAGTATGGGCCACAACTGAGCATTGGAACTTCTGAAAAGTGGTATTCCATCAACATTTAGTCTTAGAGTTAATGTGTTTGTGAGTTCAATTTGTGCATTGTTCAGCTCTGTACATATTGCATTACAAAGACCAAAATGATAATAACTTCCACTTCCCATTTTTTTGACTTCACACTCTTTTAAAGTAGACATAAGAGTTCTTGGATCTTTTGGTAAGTTAAGGCCTTCATTTATAAGTATGTGCAGCAATTCAGACAAAGCAGACTGAGAGATATTCCGACTAGCTGCCCATTCAGCCAATTTTGTCTTCATGTCAAGCTGAGGCTCAGGGTCCTCTTCATCAGAATCTTGAAATGGGTCATTAGTTTCATCACTATCCAATGTCAAATTCAGTTGATCTGATCTGTCAGTTTCAAAATCCTGTTCATCATTCACACTTTGCTCAACAATTTCATCAACAGCTTCCAGAGCATCCACAGCAAAGCTCATTAAATGTTCTTGCACTTTTGCTTTGATTCGTCGCCGTGTAGTACGTGAACTTGCACCGTAGCACTCCATTATCTAAAAACAAAATTTTGAAAAGCTTCAATAGTTTATGGCATAAACAATGCTCTATACACAATATTTGTCATATATACACAGTGCTATTTATATAGCAATATATGTATAAAATCATGTATAAATGTGACACCAGTGATTCAACTTTAATTTTATGAAGCTACGTTCGGTGCACACAGAAAACAAAAATAGAGACTTTATTCCACAATTTTGTCTGTACTGCGTCACTTTTTAGGTGTGCATTCAGGAGAGTACCCCAAACGCATGCGTGTGCCGGCGCTGACCCAGATCAATACATTTCAATAGCTTTACACAGCGTGAATCGATTTCGCATGTAAACTAACCTTTTAAATAAGCAGTCAGTGCTTCCCATAGGTTTGAAATATACTTAGGTTTGAAATATGGTAGTTGGATTGAAACACACCTTTTACCAACAGCACATAAACAGACAACTATATGAGACAAACAAAACATAATTAGATTTTTAACACTATTTTTATTTGTTAAGGATCTGTTTTAAACCTTAAAAGTAAAAAAAAAACCTGTTGAAATAAATAAAAACAAATCCACTTATTCTCTTACTTTTATTCTATTGAGGAGTCATGTGCACCCACTGACAGGTCAAATCTGCTCCTCTCTCTCATTCAAGTTCAGCTTGCTTTATTGGCATGACATGTTGTACTGAATTGCCAAATCATTTTAAATGTATAAAATATGTTATATATTGACATCATTAAATTAAAATAAACAGCAAATCAGAATTAAATTACAGAAAAAATAAATAAAAAAGGACATCTCTAAAGATTATAATTACAGTAAATCGTGTAGATTATTTAAATAACGCAAATGAGTTGATTGCTCATTTCTAATGGTGTACAAATTATTGCAACCAATTTAGATAATTTCGTCCTCTCCGAGTGTTTAGTAAAGTTTTCTTTACTCTTATTCAAATAAAGCTTTTTTGTAAACAGTCGTTTAGATAAAATAATAAATTATTTAATGTCTCTCTCGCGGCTGTGCACATAAAATTAACGACAGTTTAGAAAACGATAGCAAGACTAATCCCGGACATTTAAATAGATTTAGTAGGACGCAAAAGGTGTGGGTCTCTGTGGGTCTGCAGAGCACTGTCTGCGGGAGTGCCGACAGGTCTCATGCACACAGAATAAGCAGTATGAAAAGGGTATAGGCGAGATGGTTTTCTACTACTTAATCGCTCGCGGATGTTTGTTTATATTGGGTGGATACAAAAAAAGCATAAAGGGATTATAATAATAGGAAAAAAATAAAGTGTGTCACTAAATATACTTGGGCGATCGTTAATATACATGGGCGGCCCGCCCAAGTAAAGCCTATGTGTGGGAAGCGCTGAAGCATGCATGAATGGGAAATTTGAAAAATGTTTGATGTTAAAATATGCTAAGAGCACCAATATTTTGTGAAAAAGAGGCTTTCAGGACGCATGCTCAAAGCGCGCTCATAGGCAGGTTTAAAAAAAACGATGGTCTCAAAAATCCACCCAACCAGGCGTTCAAATAAAAGCAGCATTTGCCATTCAAACGCGGATATTATTATACATTGCGGGAAAAGTTTGGTGAAAGAATGGCGGCTAAACGGCCACAAAATCCATCAATAAAGCATCAGAACAACAACTGAGGGTCCTACTTCATTAATATGAGGCAATACGTTACCCAAAACTAACGTGACACCTTATCTTCAACAATAATAGCATGATTTAAGCCTTACAAACTCCGACGCGGCCAGAAAATAACACAACATCGTCACAATTAAAGATTAGATTGTTTTAAAGGTAATTCAAACTGTCAAAAAGATGTTACAAATACTTAAAAGCGTGAATAATAATCTAATTTCTAGAAAATATGCCTTTTACCTGCTTGTTTTCGCTCCGACGTCCTGTGTGAACCGTTAAAAGTAGACTCCGGTCGTGCTGCAGCTCCACTGTCCTCGACTGTATCCTTGCGCAAGAGCGGGAATTCCTTTTGCTTGAATATTTAATATTTTACAATTCTAAATGTAAATATACTGTTATTGTAATTCAAGATCAAGGACATATAATATTATTGTATTATATTATGTGATAAAAAATATCCAAATTAAAAATTGAAGGCATCAGCACTACTTCGAGCGGAAGGTGCGTTGATTTCAGAGTAGGTCCAATGAGACCCATGTAAATCTAGAGTTTGAAAAAAAAGGTATTTGAGATTGTCCCTGCTGTGTGTGCATTAATAGAAACGTATATTTTTATAAATTCACAGGCAATGTAACAAAGTAGTATTAATAATTCACAAATTTTCTATTAAAATTAAGGTAATTTCTTGTCAAATCAAACAAATTTCAAAAGCTTCCGTAGCTCAAATTACTGATTTTCCTTTTTCTTTTTTTTACTTAAGAATAAATATTTGCAAAATCAAAATAATTTCTGGCCAGTGACCTCTGGAAAAAGTTGACATGAAAGTGACTATTAACCAAGCTTTTAAAGGTGTAAATATTTATTTTAAGCCTGTGAAATAATTTTTGACCACATCCAATATTTTTAACACATAAATTCCCCTTTTTTAGCCCATGCCCACATAGATCCCATAAAGGTCCCATATGTTCAAACCTATATGGGACCCACATTGTAAAACTCACATGGGACCCACTTAAATTGCCTATTTTTAGCCCATGCCCACATAGATCACATAAGGGTCCCATATGTTCAAACCTATATGGGACCCACATTGCGAAACTCACATGGGACCCACATAATTTGCCCAGTATTAGCCCATGCCCACATGGAACCCATGCTGCCCAGATATAACCCATATGGGGCCCACATATCAATGTTGGCTGGGGTGGACCCTCACAGCATACAGCCGGTGAGTCCCGTAAATCTATTCCAGCAACTGTTTTAAGCCCAGAAAAACAGAGTGAAACTGTTGAAAATCAATGTGATAACAAATGGCATAAACAAGGTGCGGGACCAAAGGGTACTCGCGGGGTCAGATCATACGCTGCTGTATTAGCGTCCTCTACCCCAAATACAGCTCAGACTCAAATACAGTTTTGAGTAATATGGGTGAAGAATCCCCAAATGCAGTCAAACAGAGATCGCATGACTCTGCAGTTAATTCTCCACGGAGCAGAGGCTCAAGGCCGACTAGACAGCAGCTTTCTGCACCGATCGCACCTGAGATAAGAACACTAGTGGTTGGAGATTCAATAATCAGGAATTTCAGGATAAGAGCTACAATGACATACTGCTTCCCTCATGCAACAGTTTCTGATGTAAACAAAGAACTTGAAGAAATTCTGATGAAGCACAAGACTGCAAAACGGATTATCATCCATGTGGGGAAGAATGATATTCGGAAGGAGCAGTCAGAACTGCTCAAGAAAGATTTCTGTGAGCTCTTGGAAACAGTCGAAAGATTGAAAATTCAGCTGTTCATCAATGGACCACTCCCTGCAAGAGGGACAAATATGTTTTCGCGACTTCTTGGCCTAAATGTATGGCTGCAGAAAACATGCAACAGGAAAGGACTGAATTTCATTAACAACTTCAATCTCTTCTGGAACCAAAGACAACTATTTACATCAGACGGCCTTCATCCAAACAAACTTGGTGCAAAGGTGCTAAAGGACAATATCTATTTCTCCCTTCATCATCCATCGGCTGTGTGTGCCACTGAACTCAACCCAAATGGCACACACACACCTAGCAAATGTCAGGATGATCACAGGACTTCAAATCAGCTCCTGAGTGGACTTGGGGCTGATGCATTACACAAGGACAGTGATAACGCCAAGCAGCCAAAACAACCACTGGTGATATAGACACTGCCGCCTGCGCCCTGCACACTGAGCCCAACACAGACTGACTTTGATGCATCAGACCAGCAGCAATTCTCAGCATTCAACAATGATCCTCAGGAAAACAGCCAGGAAAATTTATTTCAGCAGCCAGAATCTCCAGACCCACAGCCTCTGCCACCAGAAATGCTCTCATTGTCACCTTGCTCGCCTCTTTTGGACTTTTCTAAAAAGATGGAGGAACTGGTGTTTGCTGGAACTAAACTTTCCACTCCTTTACCGCAAGCCCCCAGTTATCACCCAAAACGCGGCGTGCTCCACAACCACCCTCCGGATGAACCCTCTGTTCGCACCACCAGGGCTCAAACAGTGCCCCATCTTCAGCTGGTGAACACAACAGCTGTCATTGATGTATGTCGGGTGCCTGCTTAGATAACAATATCTTTATCAAATGTTTACAGAACAAGCAGGAACCCTGTGTGCCTGTAGCTTTCTCTACGCAGATATGTGTTTTATTACGAGACAGATAACCAAAGGCCTCTTCAAGCCCTATAGCAAATCATTCAAATCTGGTGTCGATTAAATGTAGATCTGAGACTACTTTAGGGAAAACAGCTAAAACAGTTAAGTTAGCACTTTTAAACATCCGATCACTTAACAATAAGTCACTTTTAGTCAATGATTTTATCAGCACAAATTGCCTTGATTTTATGCTTTTAAATGAAACTTGGCTCAATGACAGTTGTAGCGCAGCAGTCCTGAATGAAGCAGCTCCTTTAAACTTTGATTATTTGGGTGTTTGGGTTTCTTTGATGTATTGATCACTCCAGCCATTGAAGACAGATCTGTCTCTGTCAGAAAGAGATGCATAAATGAGAACACTAGTGAGCAGTTTATGAAGGCCATATCACTAACACCAAGCATATCTGCAGACTCTGTCGATTCTCTCCTTGATTTGTTTAACTCTAAAGTTAAGAATGTCATAGATGACATTGCTCCTGTTAAAGTCAGGAAGAGAACTGGCAGACAGAAAGGACCTTGGACAAGGTCAGCATCTGTAAAGATGATGAAAAGACAATGCAGAAAAGCTGAGCGTATGTGGAGGAAGACGAAACTAGTAGTCCATTACAATATCTGTAAAGACAGCTTTCATGTCTTTAATGTGAAACTAAACACTGCTAGGCAGCCTCATAAACAGCAACATAGAAAACACCTGTACCCTCTTTGCAACGGTAGAGAGACTCACAAACCCCCCCAGTACGATTCCTAGTAAACTACTCTCTGAAAGCAAATGTAATGAGTTTGCTCATTTCTTTATGAACTCTTAACTCTATTGCTCCCTGACTGACCATGCTCTCCACCAATGCCTTCGAATTGCATTGACAACTTGCGAGCCTAAAGTCACTGCTCTCGTTCAAAACACTCCTCTCACTAAGTCAGCAGGGTAACTGTAGCCTACAATACATCAATATAATGTGGGATGCGTAACAGAGACATTCCTAACCACACATGGTGATTTAAAATATGTTCCCTCTATGTTGTTATAGTTGTGAATACTGTACACTTTTTATTTTATGCATTTTGAGATGTTCCTGGGTCAAATGTGTGCAAGTTGTTTATTTTGTTTCAAAAGGAAACAGTGTTATTTCTAATAGCCAGGGCCAGACGGAATCTGCGGACATTTTTTGCTATTTCTGCGGAGTATTTTATTAAAAATCTGCGGATTTATGCGGAATGATTTTGGGAGTATCATAACAAAAAACTTAATATATTAAATAAAAAGTAATACCTTTTTTAACTTTTATTTAATGTTTACAATGCGAATCCAATTAGATCCACTTTATTTGGTAAACAAAGTAAGTCTCTCACATAAAATCTCTACTAAAAGACAGAAAATAGTACTTTACAAACTGTATTGTAAAAAAAATCATATGAATATTTTGATATTAGTCAATATTATTACTGAAATTAATTTGAAAACTAAAATAAATATACATTTACACACATTTACACCAGTAAATGAACAGAATCAATGATGGGCTAAAAAAAAAAATCTGCGTAAATCTGCGGAATTCTGCGCGGAAATCTGCGGAATTCTGCGCGCGCAGATTCCGTGTGGCCCTACTAATAGCCTACTACTGTGCACTATTTTGTTTTATACACTTTGTGATCAAATAGGTCAGACAGCCTAGGTCAGTTTTTTTCTTTTTTCAGTTTTGAGTAAGGGGCTACCTCAGATTCTGTTGATTCAGCTCTTTTTGTACGCACCTTTTGCTCTGCAAACTGACCAAAGTTAAAAAAGAAACAATGAATAAACCTTATGTTTTTCAACAAATTTATTTGTGTTGGTTTTAAAATTTTATATTATGAGCTGCTTTGCCGCCAAAATGACTGGCCCAGCTAACCCTCTTGGTTTCACAATCTGGCCCAACTGAATTTGTAATTGAATAGCCCTGCTCCTTCAAACAAGTGACGCCATTCTTCCAGCTCCAGCTTGATGTTCCAGAAGCTTATGGTCTCCGATGCTATAATTTTGTTCCGCAGGTGACAGCTTCTTGGAGTAGTACGCACACAGATGAAGGGTTCAGGGTTCACCAGACTATTGGGAGAGGATGGCACCAACGCCAGTGTCAGCGGCATCAACTTTCACAACGAAGGGGAGTGTTGGATCAGGATGACGGAGAACAGGTGCAGCGGTGAACCGTTCATTGAGGTGAATAAAGGCTTGACATGCTTCAGGGTTCCATGTGAGTGAACATCGTATGGCTTTTAGGAGTGAGGTTAAAGGGGCAGAGAGGATTCTATAGTTCTCAATAAATCTCCGGTAAAAGTTGGCAAATCCAAGAAACCTCTGTAACTCCTTCAGCATTTGAGGTTCTTCCCACTGTGAAACTGTGTCCACTTTACATCTTTCCATGCGGACCCCCTCTGCGGAAATCACGCACCCAAGAAAGGAGATCAAGGATTGATGAAACTCACACTTCTCAGCTTTTAAATAAAGGTAATTCTCTCAGAGGCGTTGGAGAATCTTTTAGACATGGGTTTGATGTTCAGCCAGATTACGGGAATAAATCAGTATGTCATCTATGTAAACAATGGCAAAATGATGAAGTTTTTAAAAATCTCGTTCATGAAACTTTGGAATATGGAAGGACTGTTTGCTAGGCCATAGGGCATCACCTGGTATTCATAGTGCCCGGAGGGAGTGATGAGTGCTGTCTTCCACTAGTCCCCTTCTCGCATACGCATGAGATTGCACGCACTCCGGAGGTCCATTTTGGTAAAGATGCTGGCTTTGCGGAGTTCTTCTAGAGCCGCGGGGACTAGAGGCAAAGGGTAGGTGAATTTCACCGTGGCTGCATTCAGGACATGGTAATCGTTGCAGGGCCTGGTCAGGGATGTTACATCAAAATACATTAAAATGTATTTTGATATATAATACAAAATACCTCAGGTTTACATGTATCTAAATAAACTACAAAATACAGCAGCCAGAAATGTATCAAAATAAAATGCTGTATTTTGAAAATACAAAATACTTTTACAAGGGAGAATGACTTCGCAAACCTTCAATCAATATGACTATTTGATCAATCCTTTCACCATTAATCTGACTTTCTTTTTCATTTTAGCATACATTTTGTACAAATTTCATACAAAAAGTCCTACCCTACCCTCTTAGTGAACACTAATACAAAGTCTTAAGGTGTTTTATATTTCTAAAGTTCCTCTGCCTTTCCACCTGCACCACTGAGACTGAGAATGATCATGTGCTGAAAGCTCCTCATCCTGCTCTTAAGGACTGATATTTTATTCCATGTAATTTTTCAAGCAAAGATACTAATGCCAAATTGTACACTAAACTGCGTTTTTGTACACGTTTCGCTGGTCTTAGCATTGTGCAGTATACTATTTTTAATGATTGTGGAATTGTTCCCAAATCTACCCATGTCATTTGTCAGTTATTTTCTTTGGGCCCTATCATACACCTGGCGCAATAAGACGCAAGACGTGTTTGCTATTTTCAGACCAGCACAACCTTAATTTTCCCATTTTGCGTCACTTTGTTTAAATATTAGATCCATTTGGGCCACTGTGTGGACTAATGGATCTTCCAGTCTAGAAAGGAGGTGTGTTAATGCGCAATGTTGGCGAGTTGCTATTTTGATTGGTTTAATGCACATTATGTTCAAAACACACCTATTACTCATTAAGAGAATAAGCACAGCCCTGGTAGACCATGCGCCGTGACGCAAACCATATTTTTCTGTCCTTAAAATAGCAAAAGTGAATTCAGACAGGCACTTAATGCTTTGCGACATGCTCTTTAGACGCCTAGATCGTTAAAATTGAACCCTTTATGTGTGTTGCATAATTTCTATTCGTGCTCCAAGCATTGTCCATTTTCTTAATCAATTTTCTGTTCAGATTTCAAGCCTAGGCAAATAACGGGGGTCTGAAGAGTCAGTGGGGGGCAGAGTTCAAGAGGGAGACAGCTCTGGGGAAAAAGCTGTTCCTCAGTCTGCTGGTTTTTGTCCGAGGAAGCCTGAAGCGCCTGCCGGAAGGCAGGAAAGAGAACAGTCTGTGAGCAGGGTGAGAGGAGTCCTTAAGAATACTGCGAGCTCGGCGCAGACTGTGTTTTTCCTGAATGTCTTTTATAGCAGGAAGTGGAGTCCCCGTGATGCGTTGGGCAGTTTTCACCACCCGCTGCAGGGCCTTACGCTCAGCAACAGAGCAGCTTCCATACCAGACTGTAACACAGTTGGTCAGGATGCTCTCTATTGTGCAGCGGTAGAAGTTCACCAGGACGGCTGATGACAGCTGGTTCTTCTTAAGTTGCCTTAAGAAAAATAGGCGCTGGTGAGCCTTCTTGACCAGACTGGAGGTGTTGGTGGTCCAGGAGAGGTCCCTTGAGATGTGGGTCCCCAGGAACTTGAAGGATGAGACAGACTCGACGGCCATCCCATTGATGTCGATGGGATCATGTGAGCCTGGTCGTCCCTTCCTGAAGTCCACAATGAGCTCCTTGGTCTTGGTGGTGTTAAGGAGCAGATTATTGTTGGTGCACCAAGTGGCCAGATGCTGTATCTCCTCCCTGTAGGCAGTCTCATCATTGTTGCTGATTAAACCAATCACTGTGGTGTCATATGCAAATTTGATGATGGTGTTGGATCTGTTCATGGGCCTACAGTCGATGGTAAAAAGGGAATAGAGGAAGGGGCTCAGCACGCAGCCCTGAGGTACACCAGTTTTGAGTGTGACGGTGGTGGAGCAGATGTGGCCTGATCTAACATTCTGAGGTCTGTTAGTCAGAAAGTCCATAACCCAGTTGCAGAGAGACGTGTTGATATCCAGCTCTCTAAGTTTGATCAGCAGCTTAGAGGGTATGACAGTGTTGAATGCTGAGCTGAAGTCAACAAACAGCATTCGTGCATAAGTGTTTTTATTGTCCAGGTGTGTGAGTACAGAGTGCAGTGCTATGGAGACTGCATCTTCTGTGCTCCTGTTGCCACGGTAGGCAAACTGATGTGGGTCCAGTGTGGGTGGTAGAGAGTCTTTCAGATGTGTCAGGACCAGCCGCTCAAAGCACTTCATGATGATGGGTGTGAGTGCTACAGGGCGGTAGTCGTTCAGGCATGTTGGGCTAGAGTGTTTCGGCACTGGCACGATGGAGGTGGTTTTAAAGCATGTAGGTATAGCTGCTAGGTTAAGGGACAGGTTGAAAATGTCTGTGAATACCCCAGCGAGCTGTTCTGCACATGCTTTGAGGACGCGCCCAGGAATACTGTAAGGATGAAAATTATTATATGCATTTGTTTATATGGCAGAACATGTGTTTTTCACCAAAGAGGGATCACACAAATTCCTGATGAAATCAGGAGCTGCTTTGTGGACTGTGGGGGTTTGATGATGTAGTCACGTGTTGATTGGTCAGTTTGAATGTCTCAGCATTTAGGCTTTGGTCACATGGTCAAGGAAGGTATAAAGGAGGTGATAAGCTTGGGTCTGGTCTCTTTCTTCTCCTGCTCTGGCCCTTGGCATCTCCTGCTCTTTCTCTCTCTATCTCTCTTCCTCCCCCTCTCTCTCTCCCTTTCTCTCTCTCTCAGGTAACTTTAATTTACATTTAAGCTGGGTACAATTATTATCATATGTTTATATCATTTCATGTTTTATTGTTTCATACAGTTATTTGTAACTAATTCAGTTGTGACCATAGAGAATTATTGTCATTAAATCATCTCATTTTCAAGTATTTGTCAATTATATTTGATTTAACATCAACATTTAATGGCTCCATATTGCAATACAATATAATCACATAATAGCAACGCTCTCCCACATTTAAAGCTATTAATACTGCCCTTATTTCCGCTTTTGGTATAAGATTGCAGAAGGATGGTTTTGACTAGAATGTACAGTTTTTTACCATCATACTGATAACTTTTAGTCATTCGGCAGAACTACAGTTCAGAACTGCTGTAGTTTAAAAAAACAGCCTTACAATACCGTCTGGTCCAGCAGTCTTACGCACATTGATCCGACTCAGTGCGGTGCAGACTTCTGAGGAGGTGAGTGTGATGGGTGAGTGGTCGATTGAGGAAGTGATCTTGGTGTTGGGTTCTTTATTGTCTCTTTCAAAGCGGGCATAAAAGTCATTTAGCTCGTTCAGGAAGGAGACATCTGTGGCTGTGGGTGTGGAATGGCTGGGTTTGTAGTTGCTGATGGCCTGGATGCCCTGCCACATGCGCCGAGGATCAGAGTTGGAAAAGTGCTCCTCTAGCTTCAGCTTGTAGCAGTGCTTGGCCTTTTTGATGCCCCTCTTCAGATAAGCCCTGGAAGTGCTGTAGGCCTGTGCATCACCTGATCTGAAGGCAGTGTTGCGTGCTTTCAGCAGGAGGCGCACCTCCTTGTTCATCCATGGCTTTTGATTTGGGTATGTGGTGATCTGTTTCTGGGTAGTAACACTGTTCTGGAACACATCAACTCCACCATAGACAGAGGAAGTGTAACTGTCAATGTCTGTGTGAGAGCCGCGGGTGGCCTGGGATGCAAACATACTCCAGTCTGTGTGTTGAAACCTGTCCTGGAGTATTGAGTCTACCCCCGCTGGCCACACTTTGATGGTCCTCACTGATGGCTTCACACGGTTGATGAGGGGTGAGTACTTGGGGGTGAGGAACAAAGAAAGGTGATCTGATTGACCCAAGTGGGGGAGGGGGGTCGCTGTGTAGGCGTCAGCCATGTTTGTGTACACCTGGTCCAAAGTTTTGTTTCCCCTGGTGTGACACAAAATGTTTTTATGGAATTTGGGGAGCACTGTCTTTAAGTTTGAGTGTCTTTAATTTTAAAATCCCCCGCAACAATAAAGGCAGCCTCCGGGTGAGCAGTCTGTTGTTTGCTGATGGTCGCATGAAGTTCGTTCATTGCAAACGTAGCATTAGCATCAGGAGGAATATAAGCAGCAGTTATAATGGTGGAGGTGAACTCCCGCGGCAGATAAAACGGTCTGCATTTAACCATTAGAAATTCCAGGTTAACAGAGCAATGTCTCCCAACGATGACAGAGTTTGTGCACCAAGATTTGTTAACATAAATGCATAATCCTCCGCCTCTGGTCTTACCGGAGTCATCCGCTGTTCTGTCTGCTCGGAATGTGTGGTGCTCAGTTAGCGATACAGCGTTGTCTGGTATCCCGCCGTTTAGCCATGTTTCTGTGAAAATCATGACATTACAGTTCCATAATCTTTTGCTGTGGGTGATGCGTAGTCGAATCTCATCCATTTTGTTCACCAGAGACTGTACATTGGCAAAAAAAATGCTGGGTAAAGAGAGCCGGTGTGGTGTTAGCTTTAGCTTAGCTCTTAGCCCGCTGCGCTTTCCCCGTCTTTGTTTCCGCTCGCAACGCCGCCTCCGAGCACTTCCGCCCGGCCGGGCAGAGTACTGAGCCTCGGTAGATCTAGCGATCGCTGGAATGAGTCGAAGATTGCTGATAAAACTGTCCGGAATGCACAAACCAATATCCAAAATCTCCTGTCGGGTGTACGATGTAAAGGCACAACTGTTCTGCACGAACAGACCCGAAATTAGCAGGAAAAATACTGCAAAATTGCAAAAACTGGAGAGACGCTGGGCCTCGCGTTGTGCACGCGCCGCCATCTTGGTCTACATGTATTTAAAATATGTTTTCTCGTGTTTTGATTAAGTATAAGATACGCGTCAAGACTTGTGAAGTGAATCGAGATTAAGTATAAGATACGCGTCAAGACTTGTGAAGTGAATCAATGGTTACATGTTCCCTACAATGACGTTGATGTTCCCTACAATAAAACTTCCTGTCATACACCACGCCCACCAAAAGGATACCCTTGGTGGAAACGCAAGCCTGATAAAGGTGACCTGTACCGTACCATACTTTACCACTCAGTGGAAACGGGCCATTAAGTACTCGATTTTTTAACTCAACAATCACAACTGCACAACCATCATCTATGATGTTTATGAACCTCTTCATTTGCAATATAAATGAGTATTGGGTAATAAAACCAATTTTACATACCTGTAAGAAAGAATGCAGTACACACAGATTAGGATCTGCAGCGTTCTGGCGCTTTCTTTAATAGTTTTGCACTTTGACCAGAACATAACTTCCTCATTGGGCTAGTGCTATGTGCCCTCTACAGGCATCTTACTGAACACACTTCAGTTCATATAACAGAACAGACATTTATTTTTGAGGTCTTTTCAAATATAAAACCAAAATAAAGCTAAAAAAATAATAATTTAGGGTGCCCTTTTTTGCTTCAACCTTTATATTTTACTGTTACATTTACAGTCTGTAACATTGGTAAGTTAAAAAATTAGCAAGCTTCAATCATTCTCATTACGCTAGTACATGTTTTGATTTCCTAATGTTTGTTTTAGAACGATTGAGATGATTTGTGTTTTGCTAACTGAAATGACACAATGCTAATGCATTTTAGTGTTTTATGCAATATCCCAAAGAGAGAGTTTTGTATTTTTCCCTTTTAGAGAGAGTTGAGTGTGAGTCCAGTGGCATAGCGAACGGGCCCAACGGTCTTCACTTCATGCGATCTTCACTCACCGCCTTCAAGTAACACGCCTGACCACGGTGACCGCCCACCTGGTTTTCACTCCGCGCTATCATAAACGTGCACTCCCTGCACCATGCCCCTACCCAGGTATGTGCAGAGACCTTTTAAGGGGCAGGGGCTCAAATGGAAAAAGGGGTGAGGGTGAGTAAATATTCATTTTTGGGTGAGCTATTCCTTTTCCATCTATTATTTTTGTTTGAGTTTTTTTTTTTCTGTTGAACAAAATTACAAAATATTGTGAATAATGTAGGACACACTGATGGCCAATGACTTCCATAGCTATCCTATTTGTACATGTTTTTATAGCTTCGATTAACATGATATATTCTGAATAAATGACTGCAAAAACGAGAGGGGGATATTTCCACTATTCAGCTGTCATTTCTCTATTACATTAGCCTAAGCTAATAGCTTGAATGACTGTGATATTGCCCGGCCTAAACTTTAGCTAACTTATTAAATGGAGGATGTTAGCAAGACAAAATAGTTCATTTTCCTTTGGAACTTTTGTAGAAATAACTGACGTTGAATTTGAGCCTCAGGTAGTCTATTGTTAACCGTTACTCACCTCCATACACTATAGATGAATGACGGCTGAATTTACATGGGCAGTTCTGTTGATCATAGCGTTGCTACCGGTCAGCTAGTAACACTGTTTTACGCACACTCCATCTGCAGGGTGTGTATGGGCCAGACTGTAAGCTATGGCCCAGATGCAGTCCGTGTGTAGTGCGGATGCACGCGTTGAGAGACGTACTCCACTGACCCCTTACTTTTGAGAACAAAATGACAATGTAAATAGCGTGCTCATTAGGGCGTTGGCCTCACAAGTGGTTTCACTTTCCAAATCGTCAATTCGAGGCTCGCTTGGAGCGTGTAGACTAAAACGAAGATACACTTTAAAATTAAAAAAATTTTTATTGTTTGACAGGGAAAGTTGTCCTTAAATACAACACGCATTAATTTATACACATATATTACATTATTAGTAGTATTTAAAAAATAATTATTATCCCTAGGAAAAAGGGCACTTTCTCTCCAGGAGAAAAAAGGAGAGGGGCTCAAGCACCCAAATGGCCGCCTCTGTGTCGTGCTCTGCAGTAGTTTTTGTTAGTTTTTCCTGTTTTGAGTCACATTCCTACAATTAGTTTCACCAGAGACGAATTGTTGGACATTCGGACACATATCCCACCAAATACTTATGAGATGTTCTGTTGGACATTGTAGTCGGCGGAGCTGCTCAAACACTTTCAGATGCGCAGATGAGGGAAGTGTGCAGGCGCGCTTGTGAAACTCAGACAGTGCGGATTTCGAACCGCGTTACCTAGCATCCATCTGGCAAATCTCCGCTCTACCCAACATAATTGACTAACTTATTCTGCTCTCTCAGACAAACAAGGATTTTATGCATTCAGCTACTCTGTGTTTCACAGAAACCTGGCTAAACGACACCATACCGGACAACGCGCTTCACCTACCGGGCTATAAGCTGTTTAGAGCAGATTGTGACAAAGAAATGACGTGGAAATCGCGCGGTGGCGGGACGTGCTTTTACATCAATGAAAGGTGGTGTACAGATGTAACAGTTTTTAAAGAAGATGTGCTGTCCAGATCTAGAAGCACTGTTTATTAACTGTAAGCCTTTCTACTCACCGCGTGAGTTCTGCTCGTTTGTCCTCATTTGTGTTTACATTCCTCCGCATGCGCACCTGGCGATACAGAAACTAGCTGATCAGATCACGGAAATAGAGCAACAGCAACCAGACTCTGTTTTAATCATTCTCAGGGATTTTAACAAAGCAAAACCATCCCGTGAACTGCCAAAATATAGACAGCATGTTAGATGTCCCACAAGAGACAGTAACATATTGGATCACTGCTATACCGCAATAAAGGATGCATACCACTCTGTCCAACGAGCAGCTTTGGGACACTCTGACCACTGTTTAATTCATTTTATACCAACCTACAGGCAGAAACTGAAAACAGCCAAACCTGTATTAAGATCTGTGAAAAGATGGACTAATGAAACGGAGCGGGATCTACAAGCCTGTTTTGACATCACTGACTGGAGTGTTTTTGAAGCTGCTGCAAACGATCTGGATGAGATCTCAGAGACTGTAACATCTTATATCAGCTTCTATGAAGACGTGTGCATTCCTACCAGGACTCAACTCACATACAACAATGACAAACCATGGTTCACTGTAAAACTCAGACAGCTACGTCAGGCCAAAGAGGCTGCTTACAGGAATGGGGAGAGGGCCTTGTATAAGCAGGCCAAGTACACCTTGGAAAAAGAGATCAGAGTCGCAAAAAAGAACTACTCTAAAAAAGTAAGGAGTCAGTTCTCTTCCAGCGACTCAGCATCTGTGTGGAAAAGTTTGAAAAACATCACAAGTCACCATCCCCCAGCACGGTAGACAATGAACAACTTGCTAACGACCTGAATGAGTTTTACTGCCGGTTTGAGAAAACCCCCCACACACACTCTGAATTGCTCTTCATGCCACCATTAACACCTCCACCACCCCCGCCTCCCCCATACATTCAGTGAAGGTGATGTGCGCCAAATCTTCCGGAAAGAGGAAAAAATCATCAGGCCCAGATTTTATAACACCAGCCTGTTTAAAGTCCTGTGCTGACCAACTGGCCCCCATCTTCACCCTCATCTTCAACAGATCACTGGAGCTGTGTGAAGTGCCCTCCTGCCTCAAACGCTCCATCATCATGCCCATCCCACAGAAACCCAAACTTATAGGACTAAATGACTACAGACCGGTGGCGCTAACATGTGTGGTCATGAAGTCGTTTGAAAAACTGGTGCTGGCCCACTGAATCACTGAACCCTCACTGGACTCTCTTCAGTTTGTCTACAGAGCAAACAGGTCTGTGGATGATGCAGTCAATATGGGACTGCATTATGTTTTGCAACACCTGGACAGACCAGGAACCTATGCGGGGATCTTGTTTGTTGACTCCAGCTCAGCTTTTAACACCATCATCCCAAAACTTCTCCTGCCCAAATTAACTCAGCTCTGCGTGCCCACCTGTTTGTCAGTGGATCAACAGCTTCCTAACGGACAGGCAGCAACTGGTCAAGCTGACTAAATCCTTATCCAGGACCCACAAAATCAGTACTGGCGCCCCCCAGGGGTTTGTCCTCTCCCCTCTGCTCTTCTCTCTGTACACAAATGACTGCACCTCAATAGACTCCTCTGTTAAGCTCCTAAAATTTGCAGATGACATCACCCTTATCGGCCTCATTCCGGTACAGTGAAGAGTCTGCTTACAGACAGGAGGTTAAGGAGCTGGCTCTCTGGTGCAATCACAACAACTTGGTGCTGAACACGCTCAAAACAGTGGAGATGAAAGTGGACTTCAGAAGAAACCCCCCTGCTCTCCCCCCACTGAGCATCATGGACAGCACTGTGGCTGCAGTGGAGTCATTCAGATTCCTGGGCACCACCATCTCTCAGGACATGAAGTGGGACACTCACATTGACTCCATTGTCAAAAAAGCTCAACAAAGGCTGTACTTTCTTCGTCAGCTGAGGAAGTTCAACCTCCTAAAGGAGCTTCTAAAACAGTTCTACACCTCCATCATTGAATCAGTCATCTGCACTTCAATAACTGTCTGGTTTAGCTCAGCTACCAAATCTGACCTTCGAAGACTACGTCGAATAGGTCGGACTGCTGAGCGAATCATTGGTACAACCCTCCCTACACTCCAAGAACTGTACTTATCCAGAGCGAGCAGAAGTTCCAACGATGACCGATTGTTTGTTAATTTAGCAATGGTGTTAAATAGAAATCTAGGATTGTTATGGTTATTTTCTATGAGTTTACGGAGGTGCTCAGCCATGGCAGATTTTAGGGCCCTCCTATAGCTGGACATACTGTCTTTGTACGCAATTTTAAAGACCTCTAAATTCGTTTTTTTCCATTTACATTCCAAGGCACGGGTTGCTGTTTTGAGAACGCACGTATGACTGTTATACCATGGTGTAGTTTTATCTTCTCTAGTCTTTTTTAATTTGATGGGTGCCACAGTATTTAGTGTGCTAGTAAAGATGGCATCCATGCTGCTAGTTATTACATCGAGGTCATTTGTATTTGCGCTTGCGTTTCGAAATAAAGAAAGATCAGGCGAGTTAGTTCCGAATTCCTCTTTGGTAGACGGAACGATAGATCTACTAAGGCGATGTATTGGTGCGCATCTGCTAATGTCAGGTAAACATAGTTTTTAAAGTAAGAGGTAGTGGTCCGTAATATCATCACTTTGTGGCATAATCTCTACATCCATGACCTCAATTCCGTAAGAGAGAATTAGATCTAAAGTATGCTTTAAGCGATGGGTGGGACCAACAACATTTTGCTTTATCCCAATTGCATGTAGTAGATCCATAAATGCAGTATTTTAAATTTAGTATTTTATCAGTTTTAACTAGTAAGTCAGAAACAAAATCAGAAAACTCTTATAGAAAATTGACTTAGGATCCTGGGGGTCTATATATGGTGATTAAAGTGAGAGATAACATTTTATTCATAGTATCCGAAAGCATAACATTAAGGGCCAATACTTCAAAGGAGGTAAACATAAGTCTGTTTCTCTGATTAACATTAAGCATATCACTAAAGATTGATGCAACTTCAACACCACGACCAGTTTGACGTGCCTCATGCTTATAAGAGAATCCTGGAGGAGTTGCTTCATCACTATATAGCAAAGTCAACTTATATAGTCATTTTGTTTCAGCCAGGTTTCAGTGAGACAGAGTGTATTAAGGTTGCTATCTGTTATAATGTCATTTATGATAAGTGTTACGAATTCTTCAAGTATTCCTGTGAGAGAGTATATACACGCAGTACACCAAGTACACCACAAGGTGGCACCACTCTATAACATGTGAACATTTAGTGAACTGATTACAAACCTCGTGCTTTAGTGTTGCATCAGCCATTTGTCTGGAAAGTTCGCTGGATTGCTCGTATTACTTTGACATTGTATGAGTGACAGACAAAGTAAGTTTAATGTTACATGCTCTTTTATACTGTTATGTTATGACTGAATCAACAGCAAACACTGTTTAGCAGTTTCAATCTGTTATTATATACGATCCGTTTATTACCGCGAATGTATATTGCACGTGAATTGTGCTCAGTAATATGAGACGCTGATCCTTGAGAGTTTAAAGTGATGATCGTTATAATTTGTATTAGCAAAGAAACCTGTCTATACTTGATACTTCTGTATACTGAGATATATTTCAGCTAAATTGTTATTTGATATGAGAACATTTCAGTGCTTTAATTTGTAATTATATTATTCTTTGTTGTTCTCAGAAACCTTGCATATGTCCATCTGAGCAATCATTAAAGCTATCTATATCATCTACTACTGACTCCAAGTTCTCTGATCGGAACCCTGTGGCGGTTAGCAAGCATCGGTCCAGTAATTAATCCCTAATTGTAACAATAAGTGCTTTAGGTGCTAGTGACCTGATGTTCAGGAGACCTAGCTTTACAATATTTGTATTTTCATTTTTTAGCGTTTTTTCTGGTTTGATTCTTAATAGATGTTTTCTAGAGCATACAGTACGTTTATTTCTTTGTCTAATAATACGAGAAACAGACAGTTTCTATTTTTTCTATATTATCAATTTTTTTTGAATGTTTACTTACTAGTCAGACAAAACGAAGCATCCTTGAGATGTTGTCCGACAGGAAATCAGCTCCAGCTCGACTGGGGTGCAGCCCGTCAGCACGGAAGAGCCTAGGATGCTCCCAGAAAAGATTCCAGTTATTGGCAAAGAGCCATTTCTGTTTTTTACACCATGTTAATAGCCATTCATTCAGAGCAAAAAGTCTACTGAACCTTTCACTTCCTCGGCGGTAGGTAGGAAGCGGTCCAGAAACGATGATCTGCGTGGTGGGCGAGGTGCGACAAACGTCTCGATCAGGCTCCTGGATCTCCGACTGCGGCAGCCCGGTGTCGTTCATCCCCACGTGGAGGACAACGGCACCGATGCTCTCGCCAGCGGTCAGAATAGCAGGAACCTGGGCACAGAGATTCTTAATGCGGGCACCGGGAAAGCAGTAAGTGCGTACATTGTTACCTTTAGTGGAAGCAGCGCGGACGTGGTGAACAATGGAGTCTCCGATGATAGCCACATCGCGACCTGTCTCACGGAGTGGGGCGAATCAGTTCTCCGTGGAGATCTCGAACAGGGGTGGAGGAGACGTCCTGCCCCGGGACCTGGTAAGCACCTTCCGCGGCTGCACCCAGGGGCCGTGGTAGCCGGGTGTCGGTGTGAACGACGCCTGGGCGAACAGCGTACTCGATGCACTGGGCCTGGACAGAGAAACACGCAAGGTTGAGGTAGACGGAGTGTTGAGATCGTATTGCACACTTACCTCAGATGAGCGGGACGCAGCACCGGGTACAACAAGCTTCATCTCCGCTTCATCTCCAGATCTCGTATCAGCTTCCCAAGATTTTCGAGTTCCCGATCCAGCATTTCCATCATAGTTTCTCCTGCACACAAAAGCAACATTGAACAGGGAAAGGAGCAAAGCCAGTAAGTGGGAAAATGAGTGAATGAAGAAAGCCAGTAGCTTTTGCTGACTAGCGGTGCTAGCAGGCTAAAGCTACAAGCAACAAGCGGATGCTCGAGAGACACAACGTTTTAAGGTAGATTTGTTTGTAAAAATGTATTAAGATATGTCCACCCTAGGTAGAACCCACGTAGGAGGGGACGTTTTCGCGACCTTGCGCAACGTTCCCTAAAAGTTCTGTAAAGGTGACGAAAGTTCCAAACCTTTAGAGAACGTTAGGGACGTTCTTAAAACGTTCCCTTTTGGTTATGAAAGTACTGTTGCTCAACGTTCCTAGTATGACTTTAGGGGAACGTCCTGTATTGGTTATTCTACTGTCATCTTGTAACATTTAAAAGAGAACATTTGGGACTTTAACAGAACGTTCCCAAATGGTCCTCTGTTGGTCAGATGATAACGTTCCTAATATGACCTATGGA
>CAIGQQ010037750.1:0-31234 GCA_903798035.1 Danio albolineatus | reverse complement strand
ACACACACACACACACACACACACACACACACACACACACACACACATGCATTTGCCAGTATCTGACTGTATTGTGGTTGTTTTTTGTGTCTTTTTTTTATTTATTATTATTTACTTATTTCTTTACTTTCCTGTTTTTGTTGTTTGTATGTATTCCCATTTAGTGTTTTTTTTTTTGCATACTCTAATAAATTTTTTTTTTAAAAAAGCTTCCCGAGGGCGGGAGAACAACCACCATACCAACTTCCCAAGGGCGCAGGCAAGACCCAGCCATTTAACCCTCTTACTTCCTTCCAGCTCTGAGTACACTCAGCTTTCTCCCTGAATCATGCACCTACTCCCGCAGGAGTATATCCCGCCCAGGCCCCCCGTCACCCCCGCAGGAGTTTTACTACTGCCTCCTCTTTCCCTGACTCCTGTCGGACCCCCAATCCTCCCGCAGGAGCAGGTCCCGAGCACCTGACCCCCGCAGGGGTCATCGCCCAACTGCCACTCACCCCCCAGCTGGGGCTCTCACCAGCCCTCTACCTCTCCCGAACATTGTCTCTCCAAGTACCACAATAATAACCGGTATTGAAGTACAGTAGCATCGTAGGCCTAATTACCCAGCTACAGCACTGCACAGTTCAAAAACAAGGCTGATTAATTCTTCCAATTAAGAATATTTATTACTGTCAGCCACTTAAATAAAAGGTTTAGCCTATTAAAATAAATTTTATGATCACAGCAATGTTATCGGATGCGTTAAAAGTGTGTTCATTTTTTTACTTTAATTATTCTGATATTCCTCCACGTACCACTAGAAGGAAGCCACAGTTTGAGAACCACTGATCTACTCAGTACAGAGATTCAAACAACACTGGTTTCGCTGTGATTGAGCTAAAAACCAGGGACTAGTTCACAAAAGTAGGTTTTTCGTATAGTGATGTTTTTTTAATGAATGGTTTGAGTTACAGCAGTGGTTTTAGTGTCAGTGTTCGGTATGAGCAGGCCAATCATATAATATGTATTTTGTGTGCCTGTAAAAAAGGTTGTGTGATACATAACCCATTACACACTAAAACCACGTAAAAAAAAAAACAAGTTTTTTCAAAAAGACCTCTAGGACCATGAGTTGAACATGCCCACCGAGTTTTGTTCCGATCGGCAATTGTTAACCTTGTTTAATGGGTGATCAAAATTTGATTGGCTAATGGCAGCCATTTTCTGATGTGGCCTAGGACAAAGACACAGGCTGCGTTTGAAACCGCATACTTCCCTACTATTAGGTATGGAAAAACGCGGATTTAGTCTGACTGCAGCTGTGATGATGATGGCAAATACAGATAAAGAGCTGCTGATCATCTGCTGAAGCGGCCCCGCTGTGTGGAGTTGCAGCAGAACATGCAGTTCTGTCTCTAATACATGATTGTTAACAAGTCTGAAAAAAGCTTTGTTTCATGTGTTGTTGACTTATTTGTCATGGTTACTTCTATACATTCTTTTAATGTTTCATTTTATGGTCAATAAATGAAATAAATGTATGCATTATTTCATATTTTGACTGAAAATCAACATGTACTCACATTGGCTACATTTCTCTAGCGACTATTAATGCATAGCGGTGGCATATAAAACACATTTTAATTTGTATTTTGTGTCATGTAAAATATGATTTATTTTACATATAGATGTCCTTTATTATTAAAATTATATATATATATATATTAAGGAAAATAATAAATTAAAATGTTAATTCCCTGCTTCAAGGTTTGGTCATGTAAAATAAGCAGGCTAAAGCACTACTGTACACAAAGATGAAAATCACTCTGGGATGGCCTACAGTAAGTAACACAACACACTGATGCCAATATAATAAAATATGACAATAATTCTCCATATCTTATGGTATAAATATGATGAGTTCAGATGTAAAAAACCTTTAAATGTCACCCGTTCAAAAAATTAGCAAGCTCCAGTGTGTATATCAGTAAATTCACTTTTATGGCAGTAAAAATTGGTTCTTTGCATTGCCTTTAAAGTGACACAACTACAAAAACATTGGAGGCTGAGGAAAAAACTATTCGGTAGAGTTGTACGTTACTGATGCGAGGTGCTTTTGTCCCTGTCATCTTATTTATATTATTGAGATTGTTATAATTATTATTAATTAAAGAAGAGCTAATTTATACAGGCTCTAAAAAGGCATGGTTGTATCTTTTACAATTAACAAAATCAACATTAATGTAATGGGTTTCTTGTATTATATGAGATTATTTGCACACAAATGCAAAATGAGAATATTTGCGTTGAATAATCAAACAAGACAGGAAAACAAGCGAGATTTAAGCAGGTTACTTGTGGATGAAAAATGTTATACAAACAATACAGACAAGTCCACGTTAAGTTTTGTAAATAAAAATATTAATTTAAATTACGATTCATTAAACTTGCAATAGGGCGCCACGGTGGCGTAGTGAGTAGCACGCTCGCCTCACAGCAAGAAGGTCGCTTGCATGTTCTCCCCGTGGTTGCGTGGGTTTCCTCCGGGTGCTCCGGTTTCCCCCACAAGTCCAAAGACATGTGGTACAGGTGAATTGGATAGGCTAAATTGTCCATAGTGTATGAGTGTGAATGTGTGTGTATGGATGTTTCCCAGGGTTGCGGCTGGAAGGGCATCCACTGCGTAAAAAATATGCTGGATAAGTTGGCGGTTGATTCCGCTGTGGCGACCCCAGATTAATAAAGGGACTAAGCCGACAAGAAAATGAATGAATGAATGAATAAACCTGCAATTTCTTCAAAGTTGTTGCGCTTGTCAGTCACGTGATAACGTAAACATGACGGATGATGTACGATTTCATTTATACTTAACGAGATTTGGCTGTTGAGTGCCTACTCTTTTAGTCCTCGTTAAGTAAGTACTCATTGAAATTGAGTACCTACTCATTGAGTATGCGGTTTCTAACGCAGCCGCAGCGTACTAAATTTGAGGATAATCGAAAGAACAGTTGCTTGGTTATGTGTATTTTTCTACTTTTAAAAGTCTGCGATTTTTGGTATGTGACCTCAACTTGACCTCATACTTTTATGTACGCATAGTTTGGTGATGATATCTCATTCCATTCAAAAGTTATAGCTACAATAAGCATTTTGTATCAATTAGCATGGAACAACTTTGAGTATTGTTTCACAAGAGAGTAAAAATTTAAACTTTTTGATAACTATTAGTATTTAGTGTCCAGCAAACATTTCTGAACTGGTTGTTGCCAGAAAACAGTGCGTCGTAAAGCCAAAAAGGCTGCCTGACCCAAGGATTCAAAAAATGTTTTTCAGTCTAGGACAAACGGTGTACAAAATGTCCAAAATTATTATTTTTGGTGCCATAGCACCACTTATGGCCTATTTTGGCTGATCTTCGGCCAGGATGTAGTGTACCTGAGTACTATCATATGACCAAGTTTCAGCTATTTCGGACTTACAGTTTGGTTGGACTGATAGCAACTTTGGCAGAATAATAATAATAAAAATCTTAACAAAAACAATAGGGTTTCAGCAATTCACGCTTGAAACGCTAATAATACTTAAGTGACAAATGAAAAGCTGAAAGTATTTATTAGGCTACATGACATAATCTGACATTTAGCTTATAGAAAGTAAAAGAAAGGTGCAAGAACTACACGAAATACCAAAACCTAAAACACGTGTCTTGAAATCTCATATTCATAACGTTCATAACACTAATTAAAATGTAATTTTTTTTACACCTAATTTTGTTTAATCATTTGGTATCTGCCACGTTTCAAAAGTTAGTAGAATTCTAAAAATGAATTCATCCAGCCTGAAGATTATGCAAACAACCAGGCTTTGATATGTGGGCGCAAGTAATAGTCTTGTTGTTATACAGCAAGTAATAAAAAAATAACTTTCATTTTTAAGTTTCCAGCAGAAATAACTAGAATGAAAATTACTTTGGTTTGGAAAAGAAGCAGTTTATCAACAAGCAACAATATACAACCAAGTGGAAAATAAATAAATTATTCATTCATTTTCTTTTCGGCTTAGTCCGTTTATTAATCCGGGGTCGCCACAGCGGAATGAACCGCCAACTTATCCAGCATTTGTTTTACGCAGCGGATGCCCTTCCAGCCACAACCCATCTCTGGGAAACACATCCATACATTCTCATTCACACACATACACTACGGACAATTTAGCTTACCCAATTCACCTGTACCGCATGTCTTTGGACTGTGGGGGAAACCGGAGCACCCGGAGGAAACCCACGCAACCACGGGGAGAACATGCAAACTCCACACAGAAATGCCAACTGGCCCAGCCGGGGATCGAACCAGCGACCTTCTTGCTGTGAGGCGAACGTGCTAACCACTCGGCCACCGTGGCGCCCTCTAAATAAATTATAAATAACCTATTTATAAATTATTTTAATAAATAAAAAAATATAGAATTATTAAAATAATAAAACATACGTAGATAGTAAACAAACAAATTGTTATCCTACATGACCCTTTAACATGCAGGCCTGTTACGACCCTGGTCTGGGGTGAAGAACGTAACATAAATAAAATACTCGACAAATAAGTTTGGGTCTATTTATTTGTCTTTTTTAAACATCTAAAACATGAAGCATATACCTCAGAGAGGACCACCAAAAAAGAATAAACAAAAAGCACATTCTACCTAAACACCCACAATAAAACTACCTACACCTTACAAAGAAAATAAAATAACTGCTGTTTCCTATCGCTCCTCTGCTGTTTCCTGTTGCTCTGTTTTCCGTTGCTCTCTAGCCGAGTGTAGCTATGTGTGTTGCTCTAGCTCAGCTCGTCTGCTCTGCTAAGTTTAGTTTTTATTTTAAATTTGATTACTAGATGTCACGATTAAACTCTGCTGATCATTTTAAATACTAACTTCATAAATAATTATAATAATATATTATTATTAATGGGCTCACTGTGTTAGCATCGCAGCTAACATATTTCAACAGTCTAGCTGTAAGTACTCTTTTGCTCATCTTTAGCTTGTTTTCTCTGTCCTATATAAACAAAATGGTGCCCACTGAATAACAGGTTTTGTAGACAATTGGCCAAGTTTTTGGGGTAGACCTGACCTGTTGAAGAGAGATGAGCTGTGTCCCAAATGACACACTATACACTATGCACTTATGCACTATGTACTTATGCACTTACACACTCAACAGCATAGTATATGTATGTAGTGCTGTCCCAAATGGAACACTAATGGCTTTTTTACTAAGCGGAAGTTCAAACCGTTTTCCTGATGACGTTTGACTGTTGCCAAAGTAGAGATATAAATGACCAAAATTCCTAATAATACCTGGCATGAGTATAACCGCAATCACCATCGGGAGGCGCTATAATCACTCTTGTTGGAGAACTTTGCTTTCACAGTCCAAAATTAATAAAGTTATCCAACATGTGCGCACGATAGCTCCGCCCCTTCCGCTACGTGCACGAAGCTCCGGTCGTTGAGTGCGTGAAGTGTCCATCATTACACACTTCATATTACCGGTGGAATGAGTGCATCATCCGGGTAATTAAAGTGCACTTATTATTTTTACAGTTTTCAGTGTGAACGCACTTATTACACTATTTATACTACAAAATGGCGTAGAAAAGTGCACAAGTATGCCATTTGGGACGCAGTTTAGGTCTTCATCCCACTCGGGCTGGAGCAGCTCTGCTCTCTAGTAAACTGGCATATAGTCTTAGTGCTGGCATTTGACTTACTGGAGCCCAGGTCAGGGAGCAGACAGATTGTCTTAACCAACCGTCTGCTAGTTTCCACAGTTTACCTAAATCAAATAATCTGCAGCAAATAGAGCCACCTAGATGTAAGAACATAGAGACTGTGTCTGTTCCCCGAGCCTCTAAATATAAAAAAAACCCTCCCAAATCCATTCAAAGGTAACAGTCTACTTGATGTTCAACAAGTAAAAAATAAAGCTAATCAAAAGATAAAACTCACATTATTGAACATTAGATCCATGTCTAATCTAACCTTTAATCTAATAATCTAATCTAATAATCTAAAATAATTTTTTTATTAATGATTTGATAACTGATCTAAAGCTAGACGCACTATGTCTAAACCTGGATAAAACAAGATGATTACATGCCCCTAAACGAGTCTTCACCTGAAGCATATGATTTTAGACACGAGCCGCGTCTTAAAAGCAAAGGTGGAGCCGTGGGCATACTATACAGTAATATTTCTAGTGTTACTCAGCAATCTGACTTCAAATGTTATTGAATTGAAGTAATAGTGTTGTACATTTCAGTGTGCAATTTAAACAATACATTTCAATCTAAATTTGAATCTAAACCGTATATAGGCCTCCAGGGCACCATACCGACTTTACAAAATAATTTGCTGATTTCTTATCACTTAGTTCTGGCCACAGATAAAATTATAATTATTGGTGATTTTAATATTCATATAGATAATGAAAAAGATGCTTTTACTCTGGCCTTCTTAGACATACTAGCCTCTTTTGGAGTAAAACAGCATGTCCCATGGCCTACCCATTGACATAATTATACTTTAGACCTAATATTATCACATGGTATTGATAATGTTGAAGTTGTGCAGCAGAGTGATAACATTTCAGATCACTATTTAATCTCCTTTTTATTGTGCATTGATAGATCCTTAAAATCATCTTCTATTCATAAATATGGTAGAACGATCACCACTAGCACTAAAGATGATTTTGTCAGTAACCTACCTGATCTTTCTAATTTCCATAACATTCCAGGCAGCCTAGAAGAGCTTGACACTGCAACTGAAACTATTGATTCTGTCCTTTCTAGCACGTTAGACATAGTTGCTCCGTTACACTTCAAAAAGATTAGGCAAATAAATCTGACACCATGGCACAATGAGGACACACATGCCTTAAAGAAAGCAGCCCGGAAAATTAAAACTAGAGGTTTTTTATCTGGCCTGGAAAGAAAGTTCGCTTAACTTTAGAAAAGCTTTAACTTTAACTTTTTCAACTTTAATGGAAGAAAATAAACACAACCCTAGAGTCCTGTTTAACACAGTAGCCAATCTAACAAAAAATAAATCATGAACATGCATTTCTCAATATAGCAGTAATGACTTTATGAACTTTTTCACATGCAAGATTGATGATATCAGAGATAAAATAAGCACCATCAATCTGCCTCCTACAGCATTGTCCCAATTGGAGCACTGTAGACCGTTAATGGATAAACTTAAAAAAATTTTAACAGTAGGTGAGGAAGAATTATCTAAACTGATAAATTCGTCCAAATAAACGTCTGTGCTATATCCTATACCGACCAAATTATTAAAACAATTGTTTACAGAAGTTTCAAGAGACATCCAGATACAGATCAAAGTATATTGTGAGGTACCACAAGGCTCAGTTCTTGGTCCCTTATTTTTCACACTATATATGCTACCACTAGGTGATATCATTAAAAACCATGGAGTTAGCTTCCACTGTTATGCTGATGATACACAACTTTATATCTCCTCTCAACGTGATCATTTGTATCAATTTACTAAATTAACAAATTGTATGGCTGATTTTAAAAACTGGATGACTAATAACTTCTTATTACTAAATTCAGATAAAACCAAGGTCTTGCTTATTGGTCACAAAAACCTCACACTTAAAAACCTTAGTTTTTTCTTAGTTCAGTCCTCATCTTCAGTCAAAAATTTGGGGGTGAGTTTTGATAGCAGCCTGTCATTTGAAAGCCAGATTTCAAGCATCTGCAAAACTGCATTTTTTCCATCTTAAAATTGTTGCCAAACTTCGACACATGCTATCAATGTCTGATGCGGAAAAGCTCATTTATACTTTCATGACATCTCGATTAGATTATAGTAATGCATTACTAGGCGGCTGCCCTGTTGGTTTAATTAACAAACTTCAGCTAGTTCAAAATGCAGCTGCTAGAGTACTTTCTAGAACAAAGAAATATGATCATATGACCCCAGTTCTTTCATCATTGCATTTGCTCCCAATTAAATATCATATAATTTTTTTTAATTTTACTGAGTACATACAAAGCCCTGAAAGAGTTAGCTCCTCAGTATTTGAGGGAGCTCCTGGTGTATATAACCCTCTAAACTCAATTAATTCTGGAAAAGTCATTATTCCCAGAATATCAAAATCGTAAGTGGTAGATCTTTCTCATATCTTGCACCTAAACTCTGGAACAGCCTTCCTAGCACAGTTCGGGAACCAGACACACTCTGTCAGTTTAAAATTAGATTAAAGACACATCTCTTTGCATTAGAATACACATAAAACACAAATGCTCTTAAAATCCAAATCCTCTAAAGGATTGTTGGTCTGCATTATTTAGGGCAACCAGAGCTGGGAACACTTACCAAAAGACATTATAATTTGAAAGGCATCTGCGCTTATGTTAGTCTGTTTTTTTTTATTTATTCCAGAGGTTACCATAATCCTGGAACTCGCCGTATCCTGAGCAGCTGCTGTTGTGGTCATGGAGGAGTTGAGAGTATGAGACCGATCCATGTAAGATCTCAGTGACAGACGAGTCCTCGCATTGTTCCTGAAGGGCCAGCCTGTTCACCAGCCGGTGACCCTCCACCTGCCGCTTCTCCACCATGGACGTTCAGCGTTCTCCAGCCTCCGGTGCCTAGACTGCAGCTCTTCACAAGACACCTGGCTATAGGAGAAATGGTCGTGCCCAACTGAGCCTGGTTTCTCTCAAGGTTTTTAAATTCTTTACTTTCGCCAATCGGTGAAGTTTTTTCCTCACTGTTGTCGCCACTGGCTTGCATGGTTCAGGACTTGTAGGGCTGCGCATCGATGGATTACTCTTCAGTGTTTGGATGCTCAGCAGTGAATATTAAACCACACTGAACTAAAATTAACTAAAATTAACTTGAACATTGAAAACTGGACTGACACTGTTTAAATTTTTTATAATGCATGTGAAGCTGCTTTGACACAATCTACATTGTAAAAGCGCTATACAAATAAAGATTAATTGAATAAGAAGAGTGCATCACTAGGACATTTGGCCAATTGATTGTGTTTTCTATGAGAATATACAAAACTTAGGGAGGGGTAGAGGATTTTTGAGTACTGATGGTGTGGTGACACTTAAGAAAAATGAGCAAACTCATAATGCTACTCTACAGTAATCATGTAAGGGTGAAAAAATAAATATATATATTATATATTTAATGTGATGGTGCTGTCTTTACACCTCCTCCTATCATTGATGACTCATGAGTATAAATAACAGAACTCCTTGAAGAGCTTGGAAACCAAATTGGTGATAGCATTCTGGACAGACTCCTAGCTGACCGTAGTCCTCATGTGGTGCATCAGACTGGCCCCTCAACAGTTAAAAGTGAGCTTGCAAGCACTCCACTCGACCTATCCAAGCTTAACTTGGTTATACTATCTGAAAAGAGGACCCCTCCCATTTTCCGTGGTGACAGTACAGATAAAATTTCGGTTCATGAATGGATTGAGTTAATGGAGATGTACTTACAGCAATGTGACTGTCCAGTGAAATTCATAACTACCTTTTGGGTAGAGCAAAAAACATAGTAGGGCTAAAAAGAAATTGCTCACCTGATAATGTAGTTACACCTGAAGTTTTTTACAAAATACTGTTACATTATTTCAGTGACAGCCCGGAGTCTTGTCTCGCACTTGCATACTTCTATTCCACACTACCTTTTGTCAGAGAAAGCCCTGTCGATTACTGGGTCCATCTCAATAATGCCACTGAAATCGCTGATAAGCACCTGCTGAAACAAGGTAGTCGAATGAATAACATTTTACAGGAAGTTGCAATGATGTTTATTCATAGTTGTCCTGATAATGGACTTTCTAATGTGTTCAAATACAAGCCTGTTACAAAATGGTCATTTGCAGAGGTGCAAGAAGCAATTGATGAGAAACAAAGGGAGCTGAGAACAAAGTAGCTGCACTCTTACCCCCTATCCGACCATTCATTCCAAGTGTCCAATATTACTGTCGCAACACAGAAACACCTACCGTGGAAAACACTGCAATAAATGCAGCAGCATGTATTTCCAATAATCAGAACGCTAAACCTGAGATCACCACAGCACCTCCACACACTGCTTCGACTGACACTGGTACATTGGAACGAGTACTCAGCATGATAGAGAGAGTGCTTGGACGGACTAATGTACAGACTACTCCTGATAGATCTCAGTTGCCCTCTTGGTCCCGTCTATCTAGATGTCTGTGGTGAGAGAAGTCATTCTACACAGTCACATTGCATGTCAGAGAAAAGATGCTTGAATTGTCTTGACATTGACCATCAGCGCAGGTCCTGTCCTAGGAGGAGTGCTGAGATCGGAGGCCACTCCCAGATTCAGGGAAACCTGCACTGTGCACCCGCACTGTGAAGGGGATGGTGCAGGTGAAGAAATTCAGTCCCTCCAAGATAATGCATCTTGCATATATGAGGCAACTTGCAAGTCATTGAAAAGTGATGATTTGATTTTGTTTCAAAATGTGACCAAGTTAAAACATGCAGACGGCCTTTTCTACACTAATGTTTTAGTCAATGATGCTGTTCCTGTACGAGCTTTGATAGACAGTGGCTCTATGGCTTGTACCATTAGTGAACTTGCAAAATCTCATCTATTTGATGCTGGGCTATATCTGGATCCATGTGAGATGCTTGAAATGTTATGCTGGTCAGATGTGGCAGAGTGCAGATTGCACCAAAGTGTATGTACCAGCTGACAATCAGGGTGTATGTGTCAGGGTTCTGCCACTCCAGTCTTGTTAATTCCTGTTTTGGTGGCAGAGTACAGACACTAGCTCTGTCTAGTCCTGTGTGTTGTCATTGTGTCCCTGCATTAGTGCCGATTGTGGGAGCGCTTGGACTTTGCGCGCTCCCGCTTGATGCTTATGTCGTCATGTGAGCACTCAGTTAATGAGTTCTCTTATTGGCTGCGTGTTCTAGTCTCTATGTGAGTGCATGGCTGGTGTTGTCATGCGCTCTCCTGTCTATTGTCTAGCCCCACCCTCCTTGTTGACCCATTATTAGTCTATTATGTTCACCTGTTTGTTTGTTAATTATGTCTGCTTTAAATTTTCCTCATGTCTGCTGTCCTGTCCCAGTTCGAACTGGCCAAGAAGAGGACTCAGCAGCAAAATGGGTAGCTTCCTCTTTCCATCTCCTTTTCTTCAGGGCTCCGTCAAATACCAGCTGCTTCAGGCTGTCCAGGAAATCTCCCTGCAGCAGGGTGAGGTGGACATAAGGAACTTTGCACACAACTTCCTTGCTGTAGTGGACGGCCTGGATTATGAAAATAACCTGGACCTCAAAGAGGCGTTTAACATCTGCCTAACGGAGCCCCTCAGCCCTGTGGAGATGGAAAGGCTGGAGGCCCTGCCATTTTGGCGCTTTGTTTTTAAACTCCACCAACTCCGCACAAAGCGCCAGCACACTGACTGCCTGCCATATCCATCTGCAGTCAGTGGGGCCTCCAGTCCTCCAATGACCCAAAAACGGCGAAGGAGGAGGAAGACCGGGTCTGCCTTGCCTGTCACCCACCCAGAAGTGATTGAACCTGCTGCAGCCTTAGTTACTACCCTGGCTGCAGCATCACCCACTGAGGCACCCGCAAAAGACACAGCACCAGTTGTGCAGGTGGTGGAGTACACTGCAGTGTTGGAAGAGGTGGCCAGCTTCCCGCCACCAAAAAGAAGGAAGTGTAGGAGGAGAAAGGGCTCCTCCACCACGTCGGCTCCAGCCCCAGAGCGCCCGCCAGTGTCGGCTCCAGCCCCAGAGCGCAGCACAGTGCCTGTACCACCCAGGCTCCTAGCCCTGCCGGCCCCAGCCCGGCTGCTAGCCCTACCTGCACAACCCAGACGTCTTACCCTGCCAACCCGAGTCAAGCTCCTTGTCCTGCCGGCACTCCCCTTAAGCCTCCAGTCCTGTCGGCTGCCCTCAGGCCTTCCGTCCACTTAGATCCAGTCCAGTCAGATCCAGCCCAGCTGGCTACTTATGGACCTCCTGCCTTGCTGTGCCTAACGGATCCTCCCTGGGTCGTCCCTCCTGCTCCTCCCTGGTGTGACTTTATGCCACCCTGGACGGTCCCTCCGGCTCCACCCTGGCCCTATGCCGGGGTCCCTGACCCTCTGAACCTGCCCTGGACTGATCCTCCCTGGTCTTGCCCGCCCATCCCTCCCTTGTTTGTTTTGCTGGGTCTGGCTTGGCTCCCCCCACCCCACCCCCCCTACCCCCCCCTTCATGTTGTCTTGCTTGTTCACTTCCCTGTCTTGTGTATGTTGATGTTGCCTGTTTTGTTGTCTTGTGGTGTTTCTTGTCGGTCTTGTACCTTGTTGAATGTTCCCTTTGGGGGGGGGCTAGTGTCAGGGTTCTGCCACTCCAGTCTTGTTAATTCCTGTTTTGGTGGCAGAGTCCAGACTCTAGCTCTGTCTAGTCCTGTGTGTTGTCATTGTGTCTCTGTATGAGTGCCGATTGTGGGCGCGCTCGGACTTTGCGCGCTCCCGCTTGATGCGGGCGCGTGGGGTCAGGGCGTGTTCGCGATCGCCCGCTCTCGTCCTGGTGTTTGTTTTGTTCTATCGGCATCGCGCTGCTTCATTCTAAGCGCTTCCGTCTAGTCAGTTCCGGTTTGGGATGGCGCTGGGATGAAGCATGCGCGTTGCATATGTGTGAGCGCACGGTAAGATGTTTTCATTTTATCGTGTGCTTGTGTCTCGCGTTCAGTCCTCTGTTGTTTTTAGCACGTGGTGTGTGTGTTTTCTCCCTGCCAGCCCAGTCAAATTTGTTTTTGATTGTTTATTTGTTTTGTTAATGATTTCCCCATTTTATTGCACTTGAGTCCTCGCTCTCCTTTCCCCAATCCCCACCGTGACAGTACGAGTATGTTGTTAGTGTACCAACGATGGTTGTTAAAGGACAGTGTGATGAGTTGATATTGGGCACCAATGTTCTTAAATTTATCTTAAGTCAGCTTAAGCAGAACCCCACATATTGGCATGTTGTAAATAGGCCTTAATCAACACAAAATGTGGAAATTGAGCAATTTCTCAATATTTTTTCTGGCCTCAACAGATGGAGAGGTGCTGAGATGCCTAATGTCATTGTAATTGCAAAACTGGCCCAGGCTGTTACACTGTTCCCCACACAAGAGCACCTGGTTTGGGCAAAACTGCCCTCTACAGTTTCTATCTCAGAAGGCAGTGCTGTGTTGATTGAACCTACCAAGTCACCTACGCATAAGAAAGACATCATTGTAGGACGTGTGGTGGTTTCTATGATTGTTGACCGGTGGGTCCCAATTCGTAAGTTGAATCCATATGACAAACCCATCACTCTAAAAAGAAACTCTAAAGTGGCCAATGTTTCGCCCTGTGTTGCATTGGAGGATTTGGACACAGATATCAAATGTCCCCCCAAAACTGTCAAGATTCAGAGCCAGACTGTGCGTGGTGGAAAACTCAAAAGAGATTTCAAGGATGCATTGCAGGAGATGGGATTAAGCGATCTGGACATTGACTCTTGTGAAGTGTCAACCCAGTGGTCTTTCCACTGTTGCGCTTAGTCCAGAAATATGAACGTGTTTTCAAAGCACAAGCTAGATTGCGGGACAGCAAAAAACAATGTGCACCGTATCCATTTTTCTGACAGCTGACCTTTCTGGTTGCCATACCGGCGTGTGCCACAAGGGCATTACCAGAAGCTATGGCAGGCTTTATCTGAGATGGAAAGTGGTGACCTTAGAATCTGTTTTGACTACTGTTGGCTAAATTCACACACCACAAAAGACGCTCACCCTCTTCCACATCAAGCCGATTGCCTTGCTGCTTTGGGAGGAAATATGTTTAGTGCTATGGACCTCACGTCTGGCTTCTATAACATCCCTATGTGTGAGGAAGACAAAGAATTCATGGCCTTTACCACTCCTCTAGGGCTGTACGAATTCAATTGTCTTCCGCAGGGACTGTGCAACAGCCCAGTGAGTTTCATGCGGCTTATGATGAGTGTGTTTGGTGATCAAAATGTCCTTATCCTACTATGCTACCTGTACGATCTTCTGGTAATGCCCCCCTGTGAGGAAAATGCACTGGAGAGATTAAGGGTGGTCTTTGAGAGGCTTAGTGCTCATGGTATAAAGCTGGCACCCAACAAATGCTACTTTCTTAAACGGAGTGTTTGATTTCTTGGCCATGTTGTGGATGAGCACGGTGTTGCAACCAATCCTGACAATCGTTCCTTGGTATGGTTATGTCCTACCAACGTTTCATTCCTTAAATTTAGCTATTTTCTCAAGAGACACCCTTACACAGTCTGGACAGACAATAATCCCTTGACTTATATTTTGACAACCAAAACTTGATGCGTGTGAGCAGAGGTGGGTGGCAAAACTAGCCCCGTACACATTTGACATCCAGTACATACACGATTCCAGAAACGTTGTTGCAGATGCACTCAGTCGTCAGCCATTTGTCTAAGTGAGTGACAGACTCGTCACTGAACCTTATGACCATCTCTTTAGGCAGTCTGAAATAATACACGGAGAGAAAGTACAAGATTCATCTAGACTCCGTGCAAACAGTCAGTGTTTTGGACATCCAACTGAGCAATGTTCCTTGTCTTCTGATCAAGTTTCAACTGTCTCTGAATCTCATACCAACTGGGACAAAGGAGCGGAAGGTAAAGCACTTTCCTGGCTCGCTCAAGAAGTGAATCTGATTGTGCCTGCAGGTCAGAACCCCTTACCTGTATACTCTCTGGATGAACTTCGAGAGAAACAAACAAGTGACCATGTGCTCTCAACAGTTCTTTTCTATGTGTGCTGAGAAAAAAGACCCTCTCTAAAAGAAAGCCTTACAAAGCGCTCAAACTGCTGAAACAATGGGACAGATTGAAGTTGTTGGATGGCATACTTTACCATATCCGCAAGGATGCTGTGACTAAGGTTGCTCGTTGCCAATTTATAGTTCCTACTTCCCTGGTCAGTGAGGTTCTGCGTGGCCCCCACAATGAAGCTAGTCACCAAGGCTAAGGAAGAATATTGTTTCTGGCTCAACAGAGATTTTTATGGGTCGGCCAAGAGAGTGACACCAGAGAATATGTGAGACATTGCCAACGCTGTGTGGTTAGCAAAACCCCTGAACCAGAAGGAAGAGCCCCTTTAGAAAGTGTTCGGACAGTCAGGCCACTGAAACTAGTCTGTATATAATTTTTTGTCTGCCGAAAACTCCACTGACAAGAGTTTGGACCAAGTGTGCCGCACGCCTGCTTTCGAGTGAGGGTTTCAGCCGTTAGATCGCCCCCTGGGGGCTGGCTGCAGTACAAGTCATAAAGCCCGCCTCCTCCATGTTAACGAACGAGACTTGAGCCCACATAAAAAAAATCATTACACTTGCAATAAAATGTCCCGAAAGATGGTTCTGGTCAATTAAGGCGCTGGTTATAATGCTGGTATAGGTGCAGATCTTCATTTTTGTAAAGAGTGTGTTTTAGCCAGTAATTTAATGCTGGGCGTGTCATCGTGATTGACAGTTCTGATTGACAGCTTCTCAAAGCACACCGTCGGAGCCTCGGGAGGAGATTGAAGTGTCATTATTCCCTTTCTGTGTTACTTTACCATGATAAAATGAGTTCAGCAGTAAACTACACTGTCTGACCTACAGAATCTGATGGATCACTGTTTATTCGGCAAGGTCAGGGCTTTATCGGGCTTTATTAGTTCGCTGATACACGCCTTGCCATGACGGGGGAAATGCAGGTGATCGTTATCCAGCAGTAATTCTCTTTATGGGTTTGTAATAATAATTAGGAAGACAAAACTAATGTTAGCCGATCTCCACATTGATCTAGCGTTATTTGAACTTGATTTAAAGTCTCTTACGTTTTGAGTTTCTGCATGTTATTGAGTTAATCTACTGAGTTTGCTGTTATAAAATATTAATGTTCTAGAAACATTATCTTATAGAACAAATAGAGCTGTAAATGTGATATATTATTTCTATACATCATTTACCATTGGCTTATTTAAAAACTCCTAATGAACATTAAAATAAATGTAAATTCCTCTTTGCCAGATATAATGAAGGCATCAAATAAACCAAATGATAACGGAGGCAAAAAATGATATAAAAGCGATGTTCAGCAGCTGATCGACATGTATTAATACTGCTAAGTTTAATTATTTTATATAGTGCAGGGATGGGACGTGTAAATCTTGCTGTATTTATCTTTTAAACACACAATTTTTCCCGCATGGTAGTCTATGGTGTGTATATTTTGGGTCCTGTTGATTAATAAAAAATGTGTGTGTTGTTTATATGTTATTGTTCATATTTTACAAGTGTTAGTTCTGTGAAGATAACAATACCAGCAACCCTGTTACAAGAATAATATTTTTTGTGCTCATATTAGTCTGACTCAGGCTAGAGTGTATGAAAGATCGTTTCTTTCTGCAGTATAACATAGATTGCTTTGATCAATTTTATAACCGCTTAAATAACACCGTTTTTAAATCATATATTATTACGTGTTTTTAAATGTAAGTTCTTATATTTACATTAGCGAGCCTTTGTTATAGTGCAGGTGCAGACACCGGCAGTCAATTGAGAAGTTCGGGGGGCGTGGTTCATTTGATGTACAAGCTTTTGGTTGGAAGCTTGATTTCGCGGCTCCGCCTCTGGCTCCGTCAGCCAATCCTTCCGCGCATGCCCAGGCTCCAATTTCAGCAGTGTTTTGCGACAGTTTGTGCCCGTCACGAGGTGGTTTTTCCTTCAATGCGTTTAATGGGAAAAGGGGCTGTCGCGTCGTCCATATTTTATACAGTCATTGGTTTGGACGTTCTGGTGGTAACTGACCACTTTACTAAAGTGGCCAATACATTATAGTGCAAGAAACAATCAGCTTCTTAAGTTGCAAATATGGAACAAGATATTTTGTCTCTATGGATTTCCACAAAGAATCCATTCAGACCAAGGAGCAAATTTTGAGAGCAGGTTGATTAAGGAACTTTTGCAGATTGCCGGTGTACAGAAGTCGCGAACAACAGTACCATCCAATGGGCAACAGCCAAGTAGAGCGGTTTAATCGCACTTTGGGTAACAAGATTATAGCACTAGCTCCGAGAACCAGACAGGACTGACCACATATGCTGCAAACTTTGATGTTCGCCAACAACTGTACAGCCCATAAGTCAACTGGTTTTGCACAATTTTACCTCATGTTTGACTTCGACTTTATTAATGCCAAAGGGAAATTCACATGTCACAGCAGCTTTCCATACTAAAAAAAATAAAATAAAAAAATAATAAAATAAGTTACATAGGTATAAAAACAATAATAAAATTACATTTTTATTACTACAAAAAAATTCCCATTTTTTTTAGATTCATGGTTAACGAGGCTTCAATTAAGTGGGTTAATACTAAACGCAGTGTGTTCAAGTGGTCGCTCCACTATTTAGAATATATCACTACGTCATCAAGATATGTCTTGCAGTTTGTAACTGTGAACCTAAAAAATGTAAATTTGCTAAAGCAGTAGTCACCTACTTAGGCAAACAGGTCGGACAAGGACAAGTGCGTCCTGTGTGTTTTGGATGTTTAAAAAAGAAAGAAAAAAAAGACATTACAATAATCTGACTCGACTTTAAGGGATTTTATAATATTTTGATACCTGCATCTTATTTGTCAAGTGTTTTATTTATGGTATGACGCTGGTCTAGGGTCAAGGACGTAACATAAATTAAACACTCAACAAATAAGGGTGCTTTCACACTAGCACTTTTGGTCCGCACCCGGGTTCGTTTGACGTCATAGTACGGTACGTTTAGCTAGTGTGAACACGTCTTCTGAACTCGGGTGCGTACCCGTGAACCGTACCCGAGTCCGCCTGAAAGAGGTGGTCTGGGGTACGGTTCATGTGAACTCTGGTACAGTTCACTTGTTGTATGAATGCAATCGTACCAAAAGCCGGAAGTGAACCGTCAACAGTACAGCAAACTATAGTTTTTATAACGTTCATTCAGGTGTGTGTGTGTGTGTAGTGCCTGGACCATCTACGATGTCCGGTACTTTAAGAATTAGCTCATAAGTTCAAATTAATTAACATTAATTTTCGGGGATTCGAATCAGAAGATTCGGACGACTGACTCACAGTCAGAAATATGTTAACACTTACACTTAGGTTATCTATTGGTCCACCCTAATAGAAGTAAGTAGCGTAACTTTATCTTTTGTAAATCTATGTTATACTATTACGTGGCCAACGATAATAATATAAGTAGGATTTCACTATTTACACAAGCGAGGTAGCAAGACCATATAGCTGAGGCAGTAACTTAGAAACACATAAAACTCCGACAAGGATCTTAAAATGAAACGCAAGTTTATTAAGCTACACACAGTGAACTACTCTACGTAAAACAGACAAACATACAGATACACACACACACAGTTCTGGGTTGAGAATGACTGAGGATGAGCGACAAAGAGTCCCAAACGTCTAGCACTTGCTTAAGTTTAGAATTGCAACCTGAGAAAACCACCAAGCAGAGAAACTGACTACGGTCAGGCACTTCAACTTAATTACCAGCTTCAGTATGTAATGAAAAATTGGTCTGTGTTTACTTGCGGTTTGGTGACCTAGCTGTTCTCTCGTTCTCTGGTTGAGGGAACCCCGGCGAAGCCGATTGGTTGCAGCGCGTTGACGTGGTTGGGGATTTCCTTTGGAGAGGGCTTTTCCTTCTTCTCATGGAGCGTTGTTCCCAGTGACGGAGAGTCTGACGTCAGCGCGCGGGAAGTTCGCCGTAAGGGAATTCCTCCTGAGAAAGGCTCTTTGGCAGGGTTATGAGTCTGAAACGTTGAATGACTGATCCTACTGCTGGATGACGCGACGTCTGATGGTTGTAGCAACGGCTATAGGAGCAGTAAGGTCAGACTGTGTTCATGTGAGCTCCGGTGAACGGGGTCACGTGGCCGTAGCTGTTACGGCGGGGCAGACGCAGGCTGAGCGGGTGGGTTCTTCGAAGAGTGATGTCCGGCAGGCGTGTAACGCAAAGTTTGTGCGTAGAACCCCTCGTGAAGTACAGCGAAAGCTAATACGGAAACCCAAGCAAAAGCCAATGCGAAAGCACATAAAATCTTACAGTTTGGGCTTTTATGGTGAGCGGGTTTTAGACAAACCCACTTGGCTAGTGTCCAATGACCGTGGGTATGGTCCTATACCCACGCCCATCTCCTCCCTGTTTGTTCACGCCCAGGGAGGAGTGATTCTGTCGTCACGGGCTGGGTTCATATTTAATTCACTTTATCAAACTTCAATAAAGCTTCATAACTAAGAAATATTTGCAGATACAGTCTCATCATTTGCACCAATGTTCTCTGAAGCCTTATAGCTTCAGTTTGAGACTAAACATTATAGCCCTATCAACTACAGTTAATTACGTGCGTTACACACGCTACAACATTTCATTTCTAGACACAATTATAGTGAATACACATGCTTACATGCATAGCAAAACATACACAACTATTAGCAATAAAACATCAAAGCAAAACACACTTTTAAACGCGAAATGTCAGTGAAATCGCGCGGGCTGATTGTCTAATGACAATCACAGGGCTCGCTCATCCGGGCCGGAAAAGGGGCGGAGGACGTTTGCCCGGAGAGAAACACAAACGCTTCTTTCTTGCGTTGGGTCTAGAATTCAGTTATCATAGTCACGTGAAAAGCAAATGGTCGAGAACTCACAGATGGGAGTCAATTAGTAACTAGGGTAAGAACATGTCCTTTGTTTGTAAAGGGGAAAGACGCATGTGTATTGGAATTAGCTTCAGGCAATTCCTAATAACGAAGGAGACGGGGTGGAGGCTCCATGAGGCTTGTTTATGCCGATTACGGATTCAGCGTAAAACGTGGCTTAGTCACTACATGTGTCTGTCTGAGTATCATGCGCTGACAAGCGCGACTGAGACAGAGAAAACACAGTGATAATGCTTGTCTCCTCCAAAAACAGCTGGGACATCACGTGATGTTCTGAACGTATGTAATATGTTTGCGGCAGATAGACGCGAGTCGTTTTCTGTATGTTCTAAACCAAAAGGTTCAGTTAAAGCGAAACAACCGCGATGTGCGGACGTCTCTCCCGTTTGGCGCTTTGCTTTCGTGTCCGTCGCCTGGCAACAGACGTACACAAAACATCGGCTTGATGACGCAAGCATACCGGGGTTCAGAAGGAAAAAAGACAGTGTGAACACAAACCAACCAAGCAGGTGGCAAGGGGGGACAATCGAACTTGGGTACGGTCCAGGCAATTGAACCAAGTGTGAAAGCACCCTTAGATAACTTTTAAGATCCCTTAAAGTCGGGTCCATTTATTTATTTATTTTGGTCATTTTTTTTAAAACACCCAAAACATGAAGCATATACCTCAGAGAGGACCCACAAAAAAATAAATAAACAAAAAGCACACTCTAACTAAACACCCATAATAAAACTTTCCACACCTTATAAAGAAATTAACAAATAAAAATACAATACTACACCTCACTTCCTTCCTATATATAAAAACTTGTGAAAAAGTTTACAATAAAAAAAGTGTGGAATCCAACCCCTACTGCTTTAAACTGTGTACGGGGTTCAAACCAAATTTACACACACAACATGCCATCCAACTCCCTCTCCGCTCTCCTTGACCGTTCCACTATTTAAAAGAGGCCCTATCTCACTTCAGCCAATCCCCAGTGATGTCGCCGACGTAATTAGGGCGAGACCTGTGACGAGGGAAAAAGCAGGAGAAAGAGAGAGAGAGCAAGAAAGAGAGAGCACAGGGGGAAACAGACACATATACAGACTTGCAAACACAACAGGCCTATCTAGAGAAAGTCATAGGCTGCGTTCGAAACCGCATACTCAATGAGTAGGTACTCAATTTCAATGAGTACTTACCTAACGAGGACTAAAAGAGTAGGCACTCAACAGCCAAATCTCGTTGAGTATGAATGGGATCGTACGTCATCCGCCATGTTTACGTTAGCACGTGACTGACAAGCGCAACAACTTTGAATAAATTGCAGGTTTAATGAATCGTAATTTAAATTAATATTTTTATTTTAAAAAGTTAACGTGAACTTATTGTCTGTATTGTTTGTATAACATTTTTCATCCACAAGTAACCTGCTTAAATCTCGCTTGTTTTCCTGTCTTGTTTGATTATTCAACGCAAATATTCTCATTGTGCATTTGTGTGCATATAATCTCATATAATACAAGAAACCCATTATATTAATGTCGTTTTTGTTAATTGTAAAAGATACATCCATGTTTTTTTAGAGCCTGTATAAATTGTAAGTTTTTCTTTAATTAATAAAAATTATAACAATCCCATGATAATATAAATAAGATGACATGCACAGAAGCATCTCGCATCAGTAACGTACAACTCTACCGAATAGTTTTTTCTCAGTCTCCAATATTTTTGTAGTTGTGTCACTTTAACGGCAATGCAAAGAACCATTTTTTATGCCATAAAAGTGAACTTACTGATATACACACCGGTGCTTGCAAATTTTTTTGAACAAATGACATTTAAAGGTTTTTTACATATGAACTCATCATATTTATACCAGAAGATATGGAGAATTATTGTAATATTTTATTATATTGGCATCAGTGTTGTGTTACAGTAATAGGCCATCCAAGAGTGATTTTCATCTTTGTGTACAGTAGTGCTTTAGCCTGCCTATTTTACATGACCAAAACTTGAAGCTGGGAATTAAAATTTTGATTCATCCTTTTCCTTAAAATATGGATTTTTAATTTCAATAATAAAGGAAATCTATATAAATCAAACACATCCTATATATACATGACACAAAATACAAATCAGAATGTGTTTTATATGCCACTGCTATGTATTAACAGTCATTAGAAAAATGTAGCCATTGTGAGTAATTCTTAATTTTCCGTCAAAATAGGAAATAATGCTTACATTATTGACAAATTATTATTTCATTTATTGATCATAAAATGAAACATTTAAAAAATGAATAGAAGTAACCATGACAAATAAGTCAACAACACATGAAACAAAGCTTTATTCAAACTGGTTAACAATCATGTATTGGAGACAGAACCGCATCTGCTGCATCTCCACACAGCTGGACCGGTTCTGCAGAAGATCAGCGGCTCTTCATCTGTATTTGCCATCATCATCATCACTGCTGCAGTCAGACTAAAACGGCGTTGGGACATGAGGCTGTCCACGCCAGAGAAACCGATTGTGACGATGAATAGACCACAGCGACATCTGTCAGGGTCTCGTCCACAGCACTACAGCATCTCCAGCATCATCTCCAGCACACCGCTGCGCTTCTTCATCCTCAGTGCACACGGCACCAGTCTGAGGACATTTCAGATCACACAAAACACAGAATAAAGAAGTCATTTTAACAGCACAATGTCATTTTGTGTTCAAAAATAAATAAATAAAAATAAATTAATTTTATCACCTATACAAATGAACAGATAAAACAAATGAATTATGGTTTTATATAGATTTATGAATATTACATGTTACGTTAGCTAATGTAAACAGTATCGACAACAGTATATTCTACATCAGCACAAACACATCACTCGTTCAGGTGTGTTTAATGTTGTAAATCTGCAACACTTCTCATATATTTATGTCAGACATTTAATAATGTTTTTTGTTAATAAAAATTCACCTTTAAAGCGTAATGTTACGTGCTCACTGTTCCCACATGATGATGTTTTAGCGCAAAATAAAACAAATATTTTAACGCTATTATAAACATTATAGCGCTATTATAAAGCATCTTTATACTGTCAGCAACTCTACAGTTCACTGTGCACTACCGTTAGCTGAGCAAATGCCATTCAACTCAGGGAAGCGTCTTTATACTTTCCAATAACTTACATTTCTAAGCATCTGCGTCCCGTTTATCCTCAATATTATGACGTAATTCTCGTCTCTCCCTTCTTCTTCTTCAAGCCGAATTGCTTTCCCATGGCCTCCTGGGATAGTTAAGTAACCATCTGAGAATACTCCGGAATCTGGGCAGAAGCAGTAGGGCATCAGGGGATTTCTCGCCTACACTTTTATGCTTACCGAAGTTTCAAACGTACTTCTTTCTTGGCGTACTGTTTTCTCCTATTATGTTGTGGGTGAGTATGCACATATCAAGGCAAATTAAGTATACGTACGGCCGAATCTCGCGAGGATTGAGGTAATTCTCGCCTACTGTTTTGTGAACATCGGGTTTCAAACATACTCAAACGCTCGCCTACTGCTTTTTCCATACCTAATAGGATGGAAGTACTGTATGCGGTTTCGAACGCAGCCTAGGACTAGTGAAACAAAGAACTACAACACCACGAAAACCAAGCAACAACAACAAAAAAAAAATTAAATGAGCATTAGATGTAGCGTTACATGGACATCAGAAAAGTAAGACCTGTGCAAAAATATTTAAGACCTAGAACATCGAATTTAGGACATTTTAAGCCCTAAAATCTAGATTTAAAAATTTTAGACTTTTTAAGACCCCGCGGAAACCCTGCCGGACGGCACAGCAGGCTGAGCACATTGTTAAACATCTAAATTGTTGTTTTGGTCATTCTAAAACGCCTTACCCATTTCAGTATTAGTGTTATTATAATATTAATGACCTCCAGAACTGTTAAGAGCGTGTCAGGATTGCCTTCTGAGGTGCAAGTCATTTATTAAATGAATATATTCATGCAACTTCTCCTTTACTTTTGACATTTGGCGCCAGTTAATCAGAAAGTGGCGATTTTGTTCTTTTCAACTTGTTGGACGGAAACGCTGCTTTATTCGCACTTCTGTTATGCGATATTCCAGTTTTGAACATACATTTAATTAGCATTTTTAGATGATAACATAAACATTCACACTACATCAGCACAGTACCTGTACCTGTAGGTGAACAGCTCCTCCGGGTGTGGCCATGGGCATTCATCCTCTGCTATTCTTCCTCATTTTTACGTTCTTCAGATTTATTATTGCTGTCTTGAATCTCCATATGTCAACCAATAACTTTGTGACTGTATGATGACGGTCAGCTCACGTAAATCTGCAGAAGCCTGAACTTGTGTTTCGTTTCAAATAATGTACCAGGCTTTTCATTGGTCCGTTAAGATGAGATTTTTTTATTGGCTACCGAAGTCAGTGGTTGAAATATTAATTATATTACAGTACTCTGTAACGAATTGTGTTTTTTAAAGTAACGAAGTACATTACTCTGCTTAATTTGTACTCAAGTACAAGTAAAATTACAGACTTAAAATTATACTCCTGAAAGTACAAATACTCTAAAAATGTACTTAATTACAGTAACGTGAGTAGTTGTAATTCGTTACTTCCACCACTGCTTTTACTCAAGTAAATTATTAGAGAAAAATCATTACTCTTACTCCGCTACATTTGTCAGCGTTCCTCTGTTACTGTCAAATCATAATAAATATGTTTTACATGACTTGTTTGCAAATATCGCGAGGTGCCGCACTCTAGAGGTTGCTATAGAAACCCGTCAGTGGTGTAGTCCTTGCTATATGCACGTATACTCCGTATGCTTAATTTTTTCATTAGCTGTTTGGATATTACGGCTTCTGGTGATCAATAACGTATGCCTACGGTATACTCACTTGTTTTGCTGATTAGACCTGCCTAAATTAAGTGTAATTCGTGTCCCCTTTTAACTGTATACCAAATGTTTTATTTTAAACTCGCATCTTAATTTGTTGCAATTGGTGCAGTTTTGTTTAACTTACGCCTTTCCCCGCCCCCCTGACGACCGCAGCATCTCTGAAAAATTAAGGGATAGTTTTTCCAAAGACCACGACAAGTCAACTGAATGATGTCTCACTGAAACATTTAGGTACACTTATAAAACAGCATAGGCATCACTTTAGACCCCTATATTTCTATGTAGCCCCCCTAAAAGTTTTGCGATTAGCTCATGAACTGTGCGCTGCTAAATTATTGCCTCAGTCCTCTTTAATTTCGATATGCCGAAATTTTATTTCTGCCGCTCCGTTTTCAACTCGTTGTTCATTTAATCAGCAAACCACAGCTGTGCAGAATGAGAACAGGTGTCGATAGATTGTTATAAAATCTGCATATTTGCAGTTCTTTTCTACAGAAACACTTGAATTAAGCGGCTGCTTAGGGCTCGCCACCACTAAGGGTCCTTGCTGAAATCGTTTTTATTTGCATTTTACAAATTATCTTCATTGACAGTGCTTTAGTGCTGAAATCTTTTAATAAATTTTCACTGAAAATAAAATAAAAAAAGTTGATACTGGGTTGAAATTGTTTTCGTGTGAAGGTCATGTGATCAACAGGAAGCTCGGAGCATCTTATTTCTCATTTGCGTTCTGTGTTCTCGCGGCTCAAGTTTGTTCAGTAACCTGCAAGACCAACCGGTCACCGTAACAATGCGAATCCATGCACAGACACAAGCATGGCCTTTGCTTCATTGCCTGCCCCATTCATATACCTGACTTTTTTTTTTAATTGGTCCGCGAAAATGAAATGAAACTAACATTATTATTCAGGTGTAGAAAAAGTGATAGACAAGAAAAATGAAACACAAAATTATTTTTTAGCTTTGCTTTTAAGTGCTAATGATGATGTTAAAGACATAATCTAATAGCACATTTATCTAAAATAGACAATTACAGTTTAATAAACATCTATTTTTTTCTGGTTTTACAGACCTGTTTTTTGTTGTTGTTGTTTTTTTACTGAAATTCAATAGTACTTAAGTGTCTTTCTCTGTCATATTTTGCACACTGGTAATATTTTTGTCTGAGACATGTTTATGTCCTAATTGAATTAATCATAGTCTAACATAAGCTCTGGACCCTGCATCTCAAATGTAAGGAACGGGGAAGGAGACTGGAGGAAATAAAACATTTGTGTTTGGGTATTAACATTAATCTAGTATTTGTTGCTTCCCTTTTTCTTATATATGTTTTATATTAACATTTTTCATATTTATATAATTTGCTTACTGATTTTTTTATTTATGGATCAATATTTGCATTAATGTTACTAGTTTTGTTATTTTTTATTTATTTATTTTAGTTTTAATGTGTCAAAAATGTATATTTTATTACTAAGTATTACATGTTCACTTTTGGCTAAATATTGTTCAGTGTGGTTTCATTGTAGAGGATTTGCTTTTGGAATGAATATATATATATCTGTTTGCTTAATCAACAGAATATGTTTTAAATGCTCCAGAAAGATGCAAAGTAGGAATCACTGGCCTTTATTAAAGATTGTTTAATACTTCATTTTTTTAAAGCTGCTTACAAAAAAAGTGCTGTTTTTAAATGTTCAAATCATTCGGACAGTTATTAAGTAGAAGAAATCAAGCTTTGCTTTTCGGTTTTATTGATTTGTGTTTATTAAGCAATATAATCATTGTGGGACAGTTTGCAATGGCAATACTCTACAATTTAGAGCAAGGTAGGGCCCCAAAATTATTCTGCTTAGGGCCCCCAAATGTACTGGGTCGGCCCTGCCCCTATAACACATGTGTTTGGACTGTGGGGGAAACTGGAGGACCCGGAAACCCACGCCAACATGGGGAGAACATGCAAACTCCACACAGAAATGCTGACCCAATACAGGAACTGACCCAGCCAAGGCTCAGATATACAAATACACAATTTCAATTAAATTCAATTTAGTTTTATTTCTATAGTGCTTTTACAATGCAAATTGTGTCAAAGCAGCTTTACATAGAGTGTCAGTCCAATATATATATATATATTTGTTAAAAGTTTCATTTAATTTCCTTTCTTTAAACATGTTCATCACACTGCATGTGTGAGTGAAGCTATCCCAGCCTTAGTGTACACCAAATATATTGACCAAGAGCTCTGAAAAGATCTCTTGGTCAATATTATACAATATATATTATACACTCCATACAGATCAACAGATGATACATTCTATACTTATACACAGATGATACACTCTCTCTCTTTCTCTCTCTCTCTCTCTCTCTCAATTCAATTCAATTCAATTCAATAGTTGCTTTATTGGCATAACAATTATTACAAATGTATTGCCAAAGCAGTTATAAAGTTTACAAAAATAAAAGAACATGCATATGTGATAATAATAAAAAAAACCACAGTAAATAGTAGAAGAAAAAAATTTAAGATATATATTATTATTTAATAAGTCATATCATTCATATGTATCATATTATTATTCAGTATATCATATTATTATTTAATAAGTCATATCATTCATATGTATCATATTATTATTTAATATATCATATTATTAAATATATCATATTATTATTCAATATATTATATCATTCATATATAACATATTATTCATTTATATCAATAAAAATAGTAATAGATCAGAAAAAACTGTACATTTAACAATCAACATTGTAGGAAAAAAGAGTTAATTTACTGTCCTTTACTGCACTCAGATATGCTGTTGTGGTATAATCTCTGTTTAGGTCTAAATAACACTGAAGTTTAATCTGTTTTCCTGCTGCTTCACTCCAGTAAATCAGATACTCTTCTTTGCGTGCGTTTATCATTTGATTGGGCTTAATTTTTTGGATGAGCATATCCGTGTCCTGATGCTTCCTGGTGTTAGTCATATTCGTTGTGTTGGGTTGTGTTTGGAGCTTCAGGAACATCTGAGTCAGAGGGCTTTTTTCAATGTCCATTTCTTGTTTTTTGAGGGCTTAAAAATGATAAGAGTTGGGGTCACTCATTTTAATGTGTTTCTGAAATTTGACGGCTCGTTTCTCAATGCGCATGAGTAGAGGGTACTGACCTAATTCTGCCCTGCATGCATTGTTGGGTGTGTTCCTCTGTACCCTGAGGATGCTCCTACAGAACTCTGCATGTAGGCTTTCAACTGGATTCTTATCCCACTTATCAAACTCGTGACCGAGGAGAGGACCCTAGACTTCACTCCCATATAGCACTATTGGTTCAATCACTGACTGGAAAATTTTGAGCCAGATTCGAACTGGGATTTCTATTTGTGTTGATTTTTTAATGGCGTAAAAGGCCCTTCTCGCTTTCTCTTTCAGTTCATTCACAGCCAGATTTAGTTTTCCATTAGCACTTATCTTCAACCCAAGGTATGTGTAGCTTGTGACAGGTTCAACCTTTGTCATACTAAGGGTGAAACTATGTTTCTTTCCCTGACCTCTGGGTTTTTTCTGGAATATTAGGGTTTGGTTTTCTTTGGGTTAATGGTCAGGGCCCAGGTCTGACAGAAGCTGTGCAGGATATCCAGCTGCTGCTGTAGACCCTCCTGTGTTGGCGACAGCAGCACCAGATCATCCGCAAACAGCAGGAACTTTACACTGGAGTCATATAGTGTGAGACCCCGCTTATCTGCTTGCTCTAGAAGCATTGCCAATTGATTGATGTAAATATTAAAGAGGGTCGGTGAGAGTGGACAGCCCTGTCTCACACCCCGTCCCTGAGTGAAGAATTATGTTCGCTTATTTCCAATTTTAATTGCGCACTGATTGTTCGAATACATTGTTTTTATAATGTTGTATGTTTTACCGCCGATACCTGATTCTAGAAGTTTAGTTCTCTCTCTCTCTCTCTGATGAAAAGATGATGAAAAGTAACTAGCAACTATTTACATGAGTAAGTTTTTCATCAGCCACCCTTACTTGAGCAACTTTTAAGATTGTTACTTTGACTTTTACTTGAGTAAAAATTTCCTTAAGTACTTGTACTTTTACTTGAGTATAGATTTTGGATACTCTACTCTATTGTTCACTTGGACTTTAGCCTATATAACTTATGTTTAGAACACAATGTTGTCTGTTCTGGCATACAGTGTGAAAGCATTTGTAAATCTGACTGTAAAATTACACTGTTTTGGTCTTGGTTAAGCTTGTGTGTAAAAGAAGTTTAAGCATTTTTAATTGGTGTTAACTGGATGCATTTTGTATCAAAGCAACAGGAAATGTGTTAATTGTATAGCCTACCAAGACAAATGTTGTGCTAACCGTGTTAAGAGTTCAGGAAGTTTGTTAAATGTATTGAAAAAAACTGTCACAGCGATTGTAAAAAACTGTATTTTCATTGCCGCAGCCATATCACCCTGCAGCCCAAGACCGGTTACTCACTGAAGCTAATCTGGACTGAGCCACATGGGAAAACTTGGTTGCTGTTAGAAGTGTGTTATTGAGGCCAGCAGGGGGGCGCTCAACCTGTGGTTAGTGAGAGTCCTAATGCCCCAGTAAACTGAAGGGGACACTATGTATACTGTTAGTGGGTGCCGTCTTTCAGATGAGACGTTAAACTGAGGTCCTGACTCTCTGTGATTAAATTCCCAAATCCTCTAGGTCGGCCCTTACCCATTATGGCTTCCCAATCATCCCCATCCACCAAGTTGGCTCTATCACTGTTTCTCCACTCCACCAATAGCTGGTGTGTGTTGAGCGCACTGGCGTCGTTGCCCTGTAGCTGCTGTTGCATCAATTTGATGCTGCACAATGGTGGTGGTGAGGAGAGACCACACTTTATGATTGTGAAGCACTTTGAGTGTATGACCATACATAATAAATGCGCTATATAAATACACATTGCATTTAATTTTGTTATTCAGATTTTTGGTTCCAAATCAGATTTGCCCTGTGCTGCCCAAATACCAAAAAAAAATGTTGGTTTCTTTCTTTCTTTGTTATATAGATTCTTTTCACATTTCTGGGTACATTACATATACCACGTCTTTGGACTTGTGGGGGAAATCGGAGCGCCCAGATGAAACCCACGCAACCACAGGGAGAACATTCAAACTCCACACAGAAATGCCAACTGACCCAGCCGAGACTCGAACCAGCGACCTTCTTGCTGTGAGGCGAACGTGCTACTCACTACGGCACTGTGGCGCCTATATTTATTATATTATATTATATTATATTATATTATATTATATTATATTATATTATATTATATTATATTATATTATATTATATTATATTATATTATATGCACTTTTGTTTTGTATCACAAAACAAAAGTCAATACCTGCCATGCTGGTTTCACTAGTTTTTTACAGCAGGAAATGAGAATGAAGAAATCCTGACAGGCAGTAAACACTGAAAAATTATTTCCTCCACAATCATCAGCAAACAGCCTCCGCTGACCTGTCAGACAAACACTATACAGTCACGGTGATCAGGATGAGCAGCAGCGTGTAACTGATCTGACGTCAGTGCCTCTTTATGTTGACCTTGTGCAGACAGTCACACAGTGATATGTCATCACTGGTCTGGGGTCAGCAGGGAGGGGCAGTGACGTTAACGCAGAACAGCTTCGTCATTGGACTCCATCAGTCTCCGTAACCGTCAGCTGTTGTGATCTGGCTGAGCCCTTCAGCACACGACTTATATAATAAAGAGCAATATATACTGTATGGATAATCTACAAATACATTACATTAAAGCTTTCAGATAAATGGTTTGCAGAAACCGCAGTTCGAAGACACTTCTGTTTAGATTTTTGGTTCTTTCTAGGCTGTTTCAGTGTATAAAGCTCTGTTGTAATGGGCAATTAATTATGTAAATACGTCTGTGTCTTAAATGGAGTTAATTTGATAACAAAGGGGGGGAGGGGGGGATATGCCAAAATATCACAAGAGACAGTACCCCCACTCTGAGTCTCTGGGCATAGTAGGACACCTGATCAACCTACCCACCTATTCACCAGTCATCCTCTTACTCCCCTTCCCCTTTATCCCAGTGTTCTCTGACCATCCCTTTCATCCCTACAGTAAAGTCTAGCTCAAAGTGTGGCATGGTCCATGCTGGTGAAAGGCCAGGACAAAGGTATGATAACCTTGGATAAAAATGTGACAGTTTCATGGTTTGACGGTCTTGGGTTAACTGCTATAAAATATATATTTTTTAAATGTCTGGCTAAAAATAAAACATTTTTTCCCCTTTGAACACAATATACTTATTTTGGGGAAACATTTAAAGTATTTTGGAGCAGTAAACACGTCAAGCTAAATAATAAAAATGAATCATTGACTTCTGCTGTCTTCATTAGTTTCAATAACAAAGATTTCTTCACAATTTAAAGCAACATATGTGGATATCTTTTCTGCTGGAGATACTGTTGTCCTAAAAAAAAAAAAA
>CAIGQQ010037719.1:15480281-15512342 GCA_903798035.1 Danio albolineatus | reverse complement strand
CGATTCACTCCAAGGTAGAACTGAACAGCTCCAGCGGTGGGGAAAGGCGACCATACAGCGCACTGACTGACAGCAATGCACAAAACAGCTCTGCGAGCCAGCCAGGAGTCGAACCTAGAATCTTCTGATCCGTAGTCAGACACGTTATCCATTGCGCCACTGGCCCGGTCTCCTGTTATCGCCACGTCAGCATGGGACCTGGAATACGGACACGGCTCCGTCAACGCGGAGTGCCTTCAAGGCATGCTGTGCTTTGTTATTATGGCAAGCTGGGGTTGTCGATAGGGTGCTCTTACGGAGCCTGTGGCCGTCCCACCCTATTAGAACTGGGATCCAGAGTCCGAGACTTTCTCCTCTCCAAGAGGAGGTTACAAGCGTTAAGAGTTATTTTCGCCGGAGCAGCTGCAGCACACTTGGGTGGAGGCCCACAGCCAGGCTTGAGGGGAAACCTTTACCGGCCCTTCCCTGGTGGTCTAGTGGTTAGGATTCGGCGCTCTCACCGCCGCGGCCCGGGTTCGATTCCCGGTCAGGGAACTTCCTTTTGACCTCGATGGTGAACTTCCAGCTCTAGCGCCGACCCTCCGTTTGAGCATATCTGGAAAATGAGGCGGCTCTGAACGAAAAAGACGTCCTTCGAGCCGGAGTCGAACCAGCGACCTAAGGATTGCCAACATCCCACCTACAGTCCTCCACTCTACCAACTGAGCTATCGAAGGCTGACAGGCCTCACCCAGAACCTCACCCTATGAGGTTGCTGCAGTCCGACCCGCCGACGCAAAATAGCGCAAGCCTTCCCATACCGGGAGTCGAACCCGGGCCGCCTGGGTAAAACCAGGAATCCTGACCGCTAGACCATATGGGAGGTGCCGTAAAAGCAGGCCCGGTCTTGGCACAAGCTCCAGAGCTTTCTGTCTGCACGCTCTTTACCGCCCCGCTTGCACAGGTGCCACTCATCATGCCCTTACACCCTCTCTCGTACACAATTTCATGGTTTCCGTAACCTAGAATCTTCTGCTGTACAGTCATATGCGTTATCCACTGTGCCACTGGCACTCTGTTCAAGGCCTTGTTAGCACATTGCTTGAAACAAGGACACGGCTCTGTCAGCCTGGAGTTCCTTCACCACGCATTCTGCTTTGTTGTTATGGCCAGTGGTTGTGTGGATGGGATGCTCTTACAGGATTCCTGACAGTCCCTCCTTCGAAGAACTGAGATCCAGGGTCGGAGACTCTCTCCTCTCCACGAGGAGGTTAAAAGCAATAGTGTTTTATTTATGTATTTATTTATTTATTTTTGCCAGAGCCCTTAGGTACCGCTGCCGCCCAGAGACCTGCAAGTGGGAGGGATTACACTGCAAGTTGGCTGGGTGACCTCTAAGCAGCAGGGACTTATGCCACGAGTAGGCTGGGTTTACGATTGGTGTAGCTGTAGTAGGCATTTTTTTTAAATACTACTAATGAAAACAAAACAAAACAGGTTACTCTGAGGTTGTGTTTGGGGTTGAGCTAGGTGTAAAAGTTAATAAAACACAGCAGGTTACTGTGAGGTTGGGCCTAGGGCTGGGGTACTTGTGCTGTTATTAAAATACAATAGGGTGCAGACATTTAACAGAGACGGAAATACTTTTTCACACTTGTCTGAGATGGTCGTTTTGAGTGCAATCTTGTTTTAGGTTGGCACTTTGCAATTTAATCTTGTCTGCTTTCCGTATGTGTATCTGTGCTGCTGTAGAACGCCTTAGCCTCGCAAGAAAGCTTTTGGTCGACAAGCTGTCACTGGCGTCCTCCCAGGAGATTGGCTGTACAGGTTTCTTCTGGAAGTCCTGAGGGATGTACGGGACCAAGACATGAGAGCAGTTGGGGCAGCCTTTGAATCCAGGGGAGCACCCGGTAAACTCGATTCACTCCAAGGTAGAACTGAACAGCTCCAGCGGTGGGGAAAGGTGACCATACAGCGCACTGACTGACAGCAATGCACAAAACAGCTCTGCGAGCCAGCCATGAGTCAAACCTAGAATCTTCTGATCCGTAGTCAGACGCATTATCCATTGCACCACTGGCCCAGTCTCCTGTAATTGCCACGCCAGCATGGGGGCTGGAATACGGACACGGCTCCGTCAACGCGGAGTTCCTTCAACGCATGCTGTGCTTTGTTATTATGGCAAGCTGGGGTTGTCGATAGGGTGCTCTTACGGAGCCTGTGGCCGTCCCACCCTATTAGAACTGGGATCCAGAGTCCGAGACTTTCTCCTCTCCAAGAGGAGGTTACAAGCGTTAGAGTTATTTTCGCCGGAGCAGCTGCAGCACACTTGGGTGGAGGCCCACAGCCAGGCTTGAGGGGAAACCTTTTCTGGCCCTTCCCTGGTGGTCTAGTGGTTAGGATTCGGCGCTCTCACCGCCACGGCCCGGGTTCGATTCCTGGTCAGGGAACTTCCTTTTGACCTCGATGGTGAACTTCCAGCTCTAGCGCCGACCCTCCGTTTGAGCATATCTGGAAAATGAGGCGGCTCTGAACGAAAAAGATGTCCTTCGAGCCGGAGTCGAACCAGCGACTTAAGGATTGCCAACATCCCACCTACAGTCCTCCGCTCTACCAACTGAGCTATCGAAGGCTGACAGGCCTCACCCAGAACCTCACCCTATGAGGTTGCTGCAGTCCGACCCGCCAACGCAAAATTGCACAAGCCTTCCCATACCGGGAGTCGAACCCGGGCCACCTGGGTGAAAACCAGGAATCCTGATGACCATATGGGAGGTGCCGTAAAAGCAGGCCCGGTCTTGAAAAAGTGTAAAATCTTTTAAAAGACGGTTGCTATCAAGGTGCTAAACGGGACTACAGGTGATAAGTTTTAATATTACAGAATAAGTTTTTTCACCATTTATAGGCTTTACACTGATGTATAATTTTGAAGTTAAAACAATGTAATAGCTACAAACTAAAATCAGTTTACAGTATACTGAAGCCCAATTTCTAGGCTTTATTGGTGTTAATGGACATGATTGTTGGGCCATTACCTTTTTTTAGCTAATAAGAAGGGAACAGAAACTAGCCAGACAGTAATGTGTGAATTGTTGAGTGGGTAAATAAAAAAAAGTTACTTTTTGCTTTTATTCTTACAATATAACTAATATAATTGTAGAGCAACCCATTTTCTCTTGTCATTGATATTTAACTTAAATAGGTAGAACTGTCCGAGATATGAACAAAAGCAAGTGATGCATCAAAGTTTGATTTAAAAAATCTTGAATGGTTATAAAACTTCATAATCATTCATTCATTCATTCATTCATTCATTCATTCGTTCATTCTCTTTTCAGCTTAGTTACTTTATTAAACAGTGTTCACCACAGTAGAATGAACCATCAACTTATCCAGCATATGTTTTCCGCAGTGGATGCCCTTCCAGCTGCAACCTATCACTGGGAAACATCCATCCATTCTCATTTTACAACTATGGACAATTTAGCTTACCCATTTCACCTAAAGCGCATGTGTTTGGACTGTGGGGGAAACCGGAGCACCCAGACAAAGCCCAATCGAATGCGGGGAGAACATGCAAACTCCACACAGAAACGCTAACTGACCTAGCCGAGGCTGGAACCAGTCACCTTGCTGTGAGGCGAGAGTGCTACCCACTGTGCCACCCCGTTGCCCAACTTTGTAATCATTATTATTATTATAAATATACAAAAAATAATTTAAAATAATTTGTTTTAAAATCTTGAACAATGGACGGCATGGTGGCGCAGTAGGTAGTGCTGTCGCCTCACAGCAAGAAGGTTGCTGGTTCAAACCTTGGCTGGGTCAGTTGTCATTTCTGTGTGGAGTTTGCATGTTCTCCCCGTGTTCGCGTGGGTTTCCTCCGTGTGCTCCGGTTTCCCCCACAAGTCCAAAGACATACAGTACAGGTGAATTGGGTAAGCTAAAGTGTATGTATGTATGTATGTGGATGTTTCCTAGTGATGGGTTGCGGCTGGAAGGGCATCCGCTGTGTAAAACAAATGCTGGATGAGTTGGCGGTTCATTTTGCTGTGGCGACCCCGGATTAATAAAGGGACTAAGCCGACAAGAAAATAAATGAATCTTGAACAACATTAATGATATTAAGTAGTTCCGGAAACTTCCTACTTCTCTGTTTATCCGTCTGACTTTACGGTGCCCTCCTCTGTCGTTTTTAAGAATATCACAACGGCGAGAATATCACAACGGCAAGTATAAAAGCCTCATCTGTTTTGCAAGGTACGCGCACAGTCAGCAGAGGTGCGTGATGTGGTGCCAGGCGAAAGTATAAATCAGCCTAAAGATGTAGTTCAATGGTGCATCTAACCTGTCTTTAGTAGTGTTCAATTTAAATACTTTTATTTTACCACAAATTTTGTGACTTTTGCATTTTCTCTTGCATGTTTTTGATATTGTTGGTCTTAAATTGAATACTTAATGGTCTTTAAAAGGTCTTAAAAAGTCTTAACTCTGACATTATGATATCTGCAGAAACCCTGCTGCTTGTTATGCCATGATACTGGGATAAGTTAATACTGTTTATAAAGTTACAAAAGTGTTTTGTAAAACACAATGGTAAGAAGACTTACAACTTAATTTTTGTGACGTTTTATTTATTTTATGTTTAGAAATGTTTATTTGTTTTATGTTTAGAAAAAAGTTATTTTTATGAAGAGTAATTTGTACTTTTACTTGAGTACTTTTTAACACCAGTAGTTTTACTTGTAATCGAGTAAAATTTCAGCAGTGTAACAGTACTTGTAATTGAGTACAAATTTTTAGTACTCTTTCCACCACTGATATTGAGGTAGCCTTCATGAATGAAATTAAACAAAGACAGAAATTCTGACCAGAATCTGATCAGAACGCACAATTTTAAAGGACATTTAACATTGATTTTCAAATAAACAAGTTTAAATTAGTTTGATTCCTTAATATCTACAAACATATTATGTTATTTTATGTTTCAGAACAGTCTAAAAATTAAATACAGCACCTTTAAGGTGTAAACCTATCTGTAACCTGTTGTGCTACAGAGACAAAGCAGCACAGAGCGGATTATATGCATCAATAAAAGTCAATAAAAGTCACAAAACACATGGGACACATTTGAATAATACACTGAATGCTGCATTATAAAGCGGAGAAACAGTTAGACAGACTCAGCATTGTTATTATAGACTGTGGCTGCGCCTGATGCTCTTTAGCTCAAGGATTGACTGGTAGAGCTGTGACACAAACAAAACCCTATTGACTAATCGTTTAAAAGGGGAGGAGCTACTTGATATGCCCCACCCTGCCTGTCTGTTTGATGTTAAATTACATCAAACAAAGCTGCACATTCTAAGGCACTTCAGTGGACCTTTAAAGTAAAAAAAAAAAAAAGAAAAGGGAGAGAGAAAAAAATTCACAGGAATAGCAGATTATCTTGAGCTCGCCAAACTGGAAAAGCCAACAAAAGCACTTTATTCTTCTTTCTCCTGAGTTAAGCCTCTGTCCCGGCCGTGGTGATTTATCGATCTGAGCCGAGGAAGGCCTGTTTCCTTGTTGCCGTGGCTACCGGGCTCTCGCTGTCATAACCTGGCAGTGTCAGAAGCTTCACCATAAATAGTCCAGCAACAAAGGCCCAGTGTGTAACGTGGACACCGTTTATCTCCCACCACGTGCCATTTTCAATTACTGTAGGGCTTTAATTTTAGCACATAAGGTTATGAAGCTGTGCTCCATTTCAGCGTGGGCTTTTAAACTGCTGGCACGATTGTAGAGTGACGTGTGTAAAATAGCAGGTGTTATTTGGTTTGACATGGTTGTGATGTCTGTAAAAAGCCAGAATAGTAATAATAGCTGGAATAGCAATTAGATATTCATAATTGATATAACGCAATCTTAGAACAGTTTGTTTGGGGGAAAAAAAGTGAAAAGTGACACATAACCAATTTTAAAACATTTAATTATTTGATCATTTAAATTACATCTGGATCATATACATTATATATATAACTTTGGAAGGGGTTGTGTATATTTATGTTTCATAATTTACACTTATATACATATTTAAAGAAATGTAATATAAAGTATGATATACATATATTCTCAAAAAAAAACTTAATATGTAAATACATTACTATATATACAGAATGTACTAGACATTACTTTACTACATCATTAAACATTATCCTTGCGTGCTTTATATATGAAATATCTCAAAATAATTAAGCAAAATATTAAAAATGGAGCAAATTTATTTATAAATGCAACCTTCTCCAATGCGTATAATAGTATCAAGTTGAACCCTCTTTTGCCTTCAGAACAGCCTTAATCCTTTGTGGCATAGATTCAACTAGGTACTGGAAATACAGGGAGTGCAAAATCATTAGGCAAATGAGTATTTTGACCACATCATCCTTTTTATGCATGTTGTCTCACTCCAAGCTGTATAGGCTCGAAAGCCTACTACCAATTAAGCATATTAGGTGATGTGCATCTCTGTAATGAGAAGGAGTGTGGTGTAATGACATCAACACCCTATATCAGGTGTGCAGAATTATTAGGCAACTTCATTTCCTTTGGCAAAATGGGTCAAAAGAAGGACTTGACAGGCTCCGAGAAGTCAAAAAATATCTTGCAGAGGGATGCAGCACTCTTAAAATTGCCAAGCTTCTGAAGCGTGATCATCCAACAATCAAGCGTTTCATTCAAAATAGTCAACAGGGTCGCAAGAATCGTGTGGAAAAACCAAGGTGCAAAATAACTGCCCATGAACAGAGAAAAGTCAAGCGTGCAGCTGCCAAGATGCCACTTGCCACCTGTTTTGCCATATTTCAGAGCTGCAACATCACTGGAGTGCCCAAAAGCACAAGGTGTGCAATACTCAGAGACATGGCCAAGGTAAGAAAGGCTGAAAAACGACCACCACTGAACAAGACACACAAGCTGAAACGTCAAGACTGGGCCAATAACTATCTCAAGACTGATTTTTCTACGGTTTTATGGACTGATGAAATGAGAATGAGTCTTGATGGGCCAGATGGGTGGGCCCGTGGCTGGATCGGTAAAGGGCAGAGAGCTCCATCCGACTCAGACGCCAGCAAGGTGGAGGTGGAGTACTGGTTTGGGCTGGTATCATCAAAGATGAGCTTATGGGGCCTTTTCGGGTTGAGGATGGAGTCAAGCTCAACTCCCAGTCCTACTGCCAGTTTCTGGAAGACACCTTCTTCAAGCAGTGGTACAGGAAGAAGTCTGCATCCTTCAAGAAAAACATGATTTTCATGCAGGACAATGCTCCATCACACGTGTCCAAGTATTCCACAGCGTGGCTGGCAAGAAAGGGTCTAAAAGAAGAAAAACTAATGACATGGCCTCCTTGTTCACCTGATCTGAACCCCATAGAGAACCTGTGGTCCATCATCAAATGTGAGATTTACAAGGAGGGAAAACAGTTCACCTCTCTGAACAGTGTCTGGGAGGTTGTGGTTGCTGCTGCACGCAATGTTGAAGGTTGAACATTTCAAAACACTGACAGAATCCATGGATGGCAGGCTTTTGAGTGTCCTTGCAAAGAAAGGTGGCTATATTGGTCACTGATTTGTTTTTGTTTTGTTTTTGATTGTCAGGAATGTATATTTGTGAATGTTGAGTTGTTATAGTGGTTTCACTTGTGAAAATAAATAATTGAAATGGGTATATATTTGTTTTTTGTTAAGTTGCCTGATAATTATGCACAGTAATAGTCACCTGCACACACAGATATCCTCCTAAAATAGCTAAAACTAAACTAAAAACTACTTCCAAAAATATTCAGCTTTGATATTAATCAGTTTTTTTGGGTTCATTGAGAACATGGTTGTTGTTCAATAATAAAATTTATCCTCAAAAATACAACTTGCCTAACAATTCTGCACTCCCTGTATTCCTCAGAGATTTTGGTCCATATTGACATGAGAGCATTACGCGGTTGCTGCAGATTTGTCGGCTGCTCATCCATGATGTGAATCTCCCGTTCCACCACATCCCAAAGTGCTCTATTGGATTGAAATCTAGTGACTGTGGAGGCCATTTGAGTACAGTGAACTCATTGTCCTGTTCAAGAAACCAGTCTGAGATGATTTGCGCTTTATGACATGGCGCGTTATCCTGCTGGAACTAGGGATGGACATGGTCAGCAACAATACACAAATAGACTGTGACATTGACACAAGGCTCAATTGGTACTAATAGGCCCAAAGTGTGCCAAGAAAATATCCTCCACACCATTACACACCACCACCCCCAGCCTGAACCATTGATACAAGGCAGGACAAGATGGATTTATGCTTTCATGTTGCTCATGCTAAATTTTGACCCTACCATCCGAATGTCGCAGCAGACATCGTGACTCATCAGACCAGGCAACGTTTTTCCAGTCTTCTATTGTCCAATTTTGGTGAGCCTGTGCGAATCGTAGAACAGTAATTGTAGTTTCCTGTTCTTAGCTGACAGGAGTGGCACCTGGTGTGGTCTTCTGTTGCTGTAGCCCATCTGCCTCAAGATTTGACATGTTGTGTGTTCAGAGATGCTCTTCTGCATAGCTCAGTTGTAACGAGTGGTTGTTTGAGTTACTGTTGCCTTTCTATCAGCTTGAACTAGTCTGGCCATTCTCCCCTGACGTCTGGCGTTAACAAGGCATTTGCACCCACAGAACTGCTGCTCACTGGATATTTTCTCTTTTTTTCCCGGACCATCCTCTGTAAACCCTAGAGATCGTTGTGTGTGAAAATCCCAGTAGATCAGCAGTTTCTGCAATACTCAGCCTGTCTGGCACCAACAACCATGGCACGTTCAAAGTCACCTAAATCACCTTTTTTGCCCATTCTGATGCTCAGTTTGTATATATATATATATATATATATATATATATATATATATAGAACATGCATACATACATATATGTGGCACTATAGTGAATAAAACATGATCATATCATGCAGTAAGAATATTAAAGACTTAAAGGTGTGAGAGACTTCAGAGAGCATCAGCGCTCAATAATGTGCTCCACCACAAACCACAACAATCATTTTAAAAAATATGGCAAATGAGTAAATACAGTGAAGGATTGACACTTATACATAAGACAAAGCTGTGCAGAAAACCTCCTGACAATATGAAGACGGATTTCAGGATGACTGACTGAAAAGGCCACAGTCAACTTTATAGTATTAATAAAAAAAAAAAGAAAAAAGTTCTCAGTGCATATGACTTTGTCAAAAGAAACAAAGTTGTGCCTGTGTCTGATTCACTGCTCTTCTGAAACAATGTTAAGCTAATGTGACACGACAACTTGTGTTGCAATTACTATTCTGTAATTAGTCTGCTGCACCTAAGGCCATGATATGCTAATGCTAATGATAAAGAAATTACGGTGTCAAAAGAAATTAGCGCATACAGGCTGAATTACCACAAAATGCTGCTAATATATAATATCTGAACTGAAATCAGCGAGGGTGATTGATAAGACTCTAAAAGCCGAACACAGAAACACAGGTTTAGCATACTAGCATGGGAATGTGTACATATATGAGAAATGTAAAATCTGGCTTTTTTTGCCTGTGTTTTGAGATCTTTCAGTTGATAACTTTCCAATTTCTGTTGTCAGAATGGCTGGTGAATGAGGAAGACTCAGACATTTGTGAATCAGTTGTGAGCAGTAATAGAGTTTCGTATCTTTAGAATGCTTAGGCCTTTTATCAGACATTTGACAGTGTGTCACAGTAAACATATTTATATGTGTTTACTTCAAATGTTGCGTTCACTAAACCTATTGCGATGGTTCTGTATTTGTAACAGAAATAATGGAGCATGTTCCATTGACTATAGGAACTGTTTACCTCAAAATAAAAGATGCCATTATTTACTCATAATAATATGAGCAATATCAGGAAACCAAGAAAAAAGCCAAGTATATTGGCATTCTGTTTAAACTTTTTTATTGTTCTGAGACTAAACTGTATTTTGCAAACATGCAAACATCATGGAAAATGTGCTAGCAAATAGCTAAAATAAGTTAGAATCATTGTAATGTATAAACAAATTGACAAAACAAGCTAATAATGTACTACGAAAAGGTTTCAATTTTCTATCAAACATACTATAAACAAGCATTAACTCACCAAAATATGTTATTGTTAAAACAGGTTAGCATTATGCTAAAGTATGTTAATTAAAAAAAAAAAACATGTACATGCTAGAAACAGGTTTAAAAATGACCAACCTGTCAAAACATGTAAACTGCATGTCAAACAATATGCTATCATGGTAATTGTATAGTATTGTGATGAAACACTATACAAAATGTGTCAAAACAGTAACAATTTGCAAAACAAACATGACAGCAACCTGCTAACACATTATAAATATTCTACTAGTCAAAACATGTTAATAGTCTCTCAAAACAACTTTATTAAAACATAACTTGCTATAGTATATGAATTCATAATTTGCTAAAACATAAAAAAAACTTAGAATCATAATAATATATAAACAAATTGACAAATGCAGGCTAACAATGTATTATGAAATGATTTCAACTTTCAAACACACATAGTAACATGCTTAAACATTATCTAGTCAAAACATGTTATTGTTAAAATAAGTTAGCATTATGCTATGTTATCAACTTGTTAAACATGAAACAAATTTGTCAAAACAGTAACAATTTAGGGTGCCATGGTGGCGTAGTGAGTTGCACGTTCACCTCACAGCAAGAAGGTCGCTGGTTTGAGCCTCGGCTGGGTCAGTTGGCATTTCTGTGTGGAGTTTGCATGTTCTCCCCGTGGTTGCGTGGGTTTCCTCCGGGTGCTCCGGTTTCCCCCACAAGTCCAAAGACATGTGGTATAGGTGAATTGGATTGGCCAAATTGTCCGTAGTGTATGAGTGAGAATGAGTGTGTATGGATGTTTACCAGAGATGGGTTGTGGTTGGAAGGGCATCCGCTGCGTAAAAAAAAACAAATGCTGGATAAGTTGGCGGTTCATTCTGCTGTGGCAACCCCGGATTAATAAAGGGACTAAGCTGACAAGAAAATGAATGAATGAGTAACAATTTACAAAAAAAACTTTGTTAAAGTACGTTAGAATTTAGTAAATAAACAAACAAGGTAGCAAAACATGTTAACAACCTCTAATGTTAACAATTTTAAGAGAAAACAATAACTGTGCTATTAATCTGCTTAAACATGCAAACAACTTGTCAAATGTATAATTGATTTGTATGTTGACGTGTTAAAATGCACAAACATCACATTGAATAATGCGGTCTTGCTGTAGTTTAAACATGCAACTTGTTAAACTATTTTGTTCAAACAATGAACATGTTAACAATTAGGTAAAACGTGCCAGAAACATGTTAGTAATGTGTTAAAAAATGCTACAAACATGTAAATGCTAATACTGTGCTAAATCATGGTAGCATTTTAAGTATGGTAACAACTACTTCAGACGTAAATCTTTTAAATGCCAAAACAGTAACAATTTGCAAACAAATTAACATGCTAGCAACCTGCTAATACAATATAAACATTCTACATGTCAAAACATGCTAATAATGCCTCAAAACATGTTTGCAACTTTGCTAATACATTTGACTTATTACAAAAAAACCAAAGATGTCTTGGTCACTTGTCACTTAAAGTGTGATAAAATGACATTATTTTAAAGTAATTTGAATGAAATCAAACAGCCCCAAATTTTTTGGCAGCGTACATCTATACATAACATAGTAAAACACACACTTTCCACCTCAAAATAAAGGTTAAGCTCCACTATGCTCTGCGCCTCATTTAGTATTACACTAATATGAGTTCTGACCTTCTCCGAGGACCTTGTTTGTCTTTAATCCCGGTCTAGGTGATCCGGCCCACAGCATTTCTATCATCCTTTTGCAGTACATTTTCAAAAGCCCCCTCCGAGAGCAAATCTAGTAAACATGTTTCAGACAAGTCAATCAGCTTCTCTCCTGACCAATCAATTGAGTGGCCAGAGCTTAAAGAGCCCTGGAAATAGATTGAGCTTTTTCAAGCAGTCCAGAGTGCACTTAAGCATGAGGATAAATCGGCTAGCATTTCCATCCAAGGCCCAGCGTGGCATATTAATGGGCGTTATATTTGCTTTGGTCACGTCTGACCACCAAATAGAAGGCTTTTAAAGCTTGTGCTCGACGCGATTTGAGGAATACAGCGAACAGAGTTTTTTTTTTTGTGGGGTTTATGTATTTGATCTGTCTGAGAAAGCGGGTTTCTGCCCACACACAGAAATAAGATGCAGAAGATAAAGAAGGAGGTGACATTTAGGGCTTGCCAAATGCAAAATCTGAGGGTTTGAAATGAGGTCTCGGCTCAGCTCAGGCTTTCTTGGATTTATGCTCAAAGGCTGCGTCTCTGACTAGTATAGTGCAGTGCAAATTCCATCTGGTTGTAAATGAAAATCTAGTGAAATGTTCTGCCCAAAGCATATACCGTGGCATTCATAATACATTTAAGTTTAGGAATGGGATGGATTTATGAAGGAAACTGAATGTGGAGTGGACAGTGTTTCATTTTAAATATGCATTTTAAATATTAATATTTTGATCCATTTCTCAGAGAATATAGACAATACTTTTTTGGTGCATTTGAGCTAAACCATTTTATTATATCCATTAAAATAAAAGTTTGGTCACCTAATTCCTTTAGATTATTCTCTTGATTTTTTCTGTTTATTAAAATTTCCACACCAACATGACTGATTAACTTAATGTATATATATATATATATATATATATCATATATTATTTTGGCTTAGTCCCCTGATTAATCAGTGGTCACCAATGTGGAATGGACCACCAATTACTCTGGCATTTGTTTTACAAAGCAGATGCCCTTCCAGCCGCAACGCAGTACTGGGAAATATCATGTTATTGTTAGTCTTATGGTGAGTTCACACAAGACGCAGATGAAAAGTCAAGCGCGAGTGATTTACATGTTAAGTCAATGCAAAGACACGAATAGACATCCTGCAGCGCGAGGATGAGCATTTTGCGTGTTTTGATCCTTTCAGAGGTGCACCCAGCTCTGTGAGTTCATCAACTCCTCCAGAAACTATACCTTGATGTTGGAGGCTTCCAGCAGTGCTTCAGACTGAGCCCAGTTTGATGAGATGTTGTCCAGTGTTGCCAAGTGGATTTTCCCTCGGGACACCAACAACAAGCACTACGCCATAATCACTCCCCTACAAGAGCAAGTTCATCATTGGTTAACGTGGTGCAAATGTCCACTGAAGTTCAGATTTCTCAACTCGAACGATTCACACGAAACACTCAACATGCTCCACATCAAGGCTGATTTAAGGCTGATTTATACTTCTGCGTCATGCACATGTGTATGGTCCGGTGCAGCCCTCGCCATGGCACCTCTCAAATTAACTACACGTTGTAACAACACGTAGTGCAAGCTCCTTGCTTGGTAGCTGTGATGAGTGTGGCCGGTGCTGAGAAACGCGAGCCCTATCGAGCGAGTGTCAGGACCGATGAAGAAGTTCCAGATGGAAACTTTTGTTTTGTGTTTACCTTATGATTAGAGTTGTTGTACGTCTGCCGTTTTAGTTGTAGATTAAGGTAGTGTTCAGAGAAAACAAAACACCTGCAAAGAAACTCGATACAGAGGAACATAACATAACTTACAACCAGCTAGTGTTTTGGAAGTGTTATTGCAGAGCAACACGAACAGGACGCAGTAGTATAAATGCACGGCTATGCGCAAGGCTTGCACTGTGGGTCATGGCGATCACTCCATGCAGAAGTATAAACCAGCCTTCATTCGCATGAATCACGCAGAAGGATGTCTTATTCGCATTTTTGCATTGACAGAACATGCAAATCACTCGTGCTTGACGCTTCATCCATGTCTGGTGTGAATACAGCATTATACTTATATAATATAATATAATATAATATAATATAATATAATATAATATAATATAATATAATATAATATAATATAATATAATATAATATAATATAATATAATATAATATAATATAATATAAGGCGCCACGGTGGCCGAGTGGTTAGCACGTTCGCCTCACAGCAAGAAGGTCGCTGGTTCGATCCCCTGCTGGGCCAGTTGGCATTTCTGTGTGGAGTTTGCATGTTCTCCCCGTGGTTGTGTGGGTTTCCTCCGGGTGCTCCGGTTTCCCCCACAGTCCAAAGACATGTGGTACAGGTGAATTGAGTAAGCTAAATTGTCCATAGTGTATGTGTGTGAATGAGAATGTATGGATGTGTTTCCCAGAGATGGGTTGTGGCTGGAAGGGCATCCGCTGCGTAAAACAAATGCTGGATAAGTTGGCGGTTCATTCCGCTGTGGTGACCCCGGATTAATAAAGGGACTAAGCCGAAAAGAAAATGAATGAATGAATTAATAATATAATATAATATAATATAAAACAGTCACATTTATAACTTCATTCATATTTTTAATAATACAGATGTGAGTCGGTCAATATTGCTGTGAGTTTGTGTGTGTTTGAGTGCTGGTGTGTGCATGTATACAGTGACTGTCTGCATCATCAGCAAATTTGTCACTTTTGAACGGATAATCTGGCACGATAAGAGCCCCACCAGCCCTCTTCACATTATCTGATGTTATCTTCACTCCCACAGCCAATTTCTCAGTTCAATCACAAAACAGAGCGCAGATAAAAAAAGTCACCCTCAACTTACAAACCCCGAAGAGTGAAGCTGTAAATAACAGCACAGAGGAGCTCCATTTGAAGGTTAACTGGATATGTACAGTATTTTGTAAATAAATTATTTACTGTGTATCAACCAATACCCTGTATTTATATGTAAAATATAAAAACTTTTATTTACGTTATAATGTAACAATATTTAACAATAATTTTAAAATAATTTATCAAAAATAATAAATAAAAATGCACAAATTTATAAATAAATTGCTAAGACGATAAGAAAATCTTAAATGTTATACATTTTTAATAGTTTAAAAGTTTTTTATATTTATAAAAACATCATTTACTGTAAAACTTTCTCATACAGCACAATTTTTTTACCATCTTCTTTATTCATTTATTTTCCTTTATCTTAGTCTCTTTATTTATCAGAGGTCACCACAGCGGAATAAACCGCCAACAGAGGTGGGTAGAGTACCCAAAATCTATACTCAAGTAAAAGTACAAGTACTTGCGGAAATTTTTACTCAAGTAAAAGTAAAAGTACCCATTTTAAAAGTTACTCAAGTAAGAGTAAAAAAGTAGCTGATGTACGTTAGTTTTTATTTATTATGGCTGGATTTGAGGTTAGTTCATCTTTATTTCTTCATGTTGTCTGTATTTAAGACAATTTATTACAGTTTTGCTTATCAAGCAGTGAGTAATACTGTGTACAGTATGTTTTTAGTTGAGGTTTATTAATCTTAATTTATTTTATGTTGTCTGTTTTAAAGACAATTTTACTACAGTTTTATTTATTAAACTTAATACTGTGTTATTTCATTGTGAAATGTTTTGTTCTGCTCTTCTTGTGCACTGAATACATGTAGAATGTGTGTGTGTAGCACGTTTGAAAAAGCAAAAACAGTTGCCAAAATCCCAAGTAAAATCACAATCGCAATATTCATTCCAAAAATCACAATAGGATTATTTTGTCGATATTGCACAGCCCTAATATATAGTCAGAATTATTAGCCCCCTTTTGAATTGTTTTTTCTTTTTTAATATTTCCCAAATTACGTTTAACAGAGCAAGGGAATTTTCACAGTATGTCTGATAATATTTTTCTTCTGGAGAAAGTCTTATTTGTTTTATTTTAGCTAGAATAAAAGCCGTTTTTAATTTTTTTAAGACCATTTTAAGGTCACTATTATTAGCCCCTTTAAGGTATTTTCTTTTTGATAGTCGACAGAACAAACCATCGTCATACAATAACTTGTCTAATTACCTTAACCTGCCAAGTTAACCTAATTAACCTAGTTAAGCCTTTAATTGTCACTTTAAACTGTATAGAAGTGTCTTGAAAAATATCTAGTCAAATATAATTTACTGTCATCATGGCAAAGATAAAATAAATCAGTGATTAGAAATGAGTTATTAAAACTATTATGATTATAAATGTGTAGAAAAAAATATTCTCCGTTAAACAGAAACTGGGAGACAAAATAAACAGGACGGATATATACACACACGCACATTTTTTTAAAAAATATTTCCCAAATGATGTGTAACAGAGCAATGAAATTTTCACAGTATGTCTGATAATATTTTTTCTTCTGGTAAGTCTTATTTGTTTTATTTCGGCTAGAATAAAAGCAGTTCTTTAATGTTTTTAAAACCATTTTAAGGTAAATATTATTAGCCCCCTAAAGCGATTTTTTTTATTGTCTACAGAACAAACCATCATGAATGATTTGCCTAATTACCCTAACTTGCAAATTAACCTAGTTAAGCCTTTTATTGTCACTTTAAGCTGAATACTAGTGTCTTGTAAAATATCTAGTTAAATATTATGTACTGTCATCATGGCAAAGATTATATAAGAATAAATATATATAAACACAATTTTTATGTTAAAAATGTTTGAATGTTATATTTTTAATGCTTAATAGTGTGAATGACTTATTTGTGCAGGCCACGGCCCGTGGCTAATAAATCATTCATTCCTTTAATCTGCAGTTTCTTTAGTTATCCCATCCCATACCACTAATAAGGTTCAAACTGGGATCATTTTGACACTTACCACTGTAGCGTTGGTGGTTCATGTATGAGTTGCAATGTCAGTTCGATGTACAGTGTGCATCGCATTATCAAGATTATTACTCTTGTTCACATCTTAAAGTGAAAACTTAGATTGAGCTTGAGGCCGCGGGTAACCTGGTCAGATAAACTCACTGCACAGACAGCGTGACTCTCCTTCTCGGAACCACAGATGGCCGTGGCGTGACCGCAGTATAAACTCTCAGTATAATTTCTCGACTTCAGCCATATTCCAACATAGGCGCTCGAACCGAAAGCGGGAGATGCGTCTCTATAGCAACCTCTCGCGACACAACCTCTCCAATGCGGCGCATCGCGATATTTGCAAACAAGTCATATAAATCATATTTATTATCTTTTGACAGTAACGGAGGAACGCCGCAAAATGTAGCGGAGTAAGAGTAACGACTCTTCTCTATAATTTACTTGAGTAAGAGTAAAAGTACACATTTTTTAATTTACTCAAAAAGTACACGTTACCCAATAATTTTACTCAAGTAACAGTAACGAAGTAAATGTAACTCGTTACTACCCACCTCTGACCGCCAACTTATTCAGCATGTTTTACACAGCGGATGCCCTTCCAGCTGCAACCCAGTACTGGGAAACATCCATACACACTAATTCACACACATACACTACGGCCAATTTAGTTTATTCAATTCATCTGCAGTGCATGTCTTTAAACTGTGGGGAAAACTGAAGCACCCGGAAGAAACCTACTCGAACACATTCTCAAAACGTGCAAATACAGATAAATGCTGCAAATAACACAAACCACAACAAAATGTGTCACGGGACACCAGGAACTGACGAACATGGTTGCTTGTGTAAAATGATTTATAAAATAACATTAAGTTTAATGTTAAATATGCAATGAGTCACATTATAGTGATAAAAACAGGCAAACAGCAACTAAAATAACAGTACGATTGGGATGTTAAAATGAACAAAAAAGCTCACATCTCAGATTTCCGACAACACAGCTGACTGTAAACCGGAAGCTGCCAGGTTTCTCAATTTTTCACATTTCTAGTGATCTGCACTGTTTGCAGTGTGTTTCTGTATTTGCATGTGTTGTCAAATTCATGAAGATGCTTTCTCAGTGTGTGAGTGTTCACTTGCAGCGTGTTTGAGAGACATATATTTACAATTTATAGTCATGTGTTTGAGTAAAAGGTCATTTTCACTTTTAATCTTCTTTAATTAAAAAAAAAACTTTAATGTAAATTAAAGCGTGACAAGTTTTTTAGACATGTTTATGTTCATTTTTAGACAACACAATACCAATGTTTTAACTTCAGAGTTAAAAAAACAATAGTTAGTGGAATGATCCAGATTTTCAATCAGAACAGGATAAAGCAATTATTATTCTGATTTTAAAAAACATAATATTGTAATTTACAATATTTTCATTTGACATTGGAAACATTTAAAGAAACTTTACAATTTTATTCAAACTCAACCCAACAAGTCCAGAGAAACTGAGAATTCACTGAACGCTCTCTTAAAGGGTTAGTTCACCCCAAAAAAATCTGTTATTGATTACTCACCCACGTGTTGTTCCAAACCCATGAGACATTCTTTAGAACACAAATTACAATACTTTAGAAAAAATCGGAGTGCTCCCTCATCCTCCACAAACAAGCCAAGATTCCTGACTCATTTAGAAAAAAAAAACACCAACTCAAAACTTCAGTGAGTCAATGGAAAGATTACAACACAGGCTCATTCTGAAAACGTAGCCCTACAGTATATACGTTTCTGGAGATCAGAAGTACGTACATTTTGTCTTTAAAATGAATGCTACAGGGCAGTATGATGCTGCTTCTTTTTGTGATGCCAGCTGACTGCTTACCTCTGTGTGGACGGCTTTCCTGCTGTTACCAGTTTGTCCAGTTAGCTCACCTTGAACGTTGATGGACTTGAGATGCAGGGAGGAGCTGACCATGAAGATGGGGTTTGAGTATGGCAAAGACCAGTTCCAGAAAGCAGGTGAGACAAAAAAACAGAAGCCAAAAAGTAAAATAAACAAGTAAATTACAGGGTGAGAATGTAATAAAATCAGGCGAGGGCTTTTCTTTTTCTGAATTGCTTTTTAAAACTGTTAGTTGGGTTTAGGGAAGTGGGTGGCCGGGTCAATCTGTTTTTTTAAACACTATTGGTTGGGTTTAGGGAAGGGGGAGGGTGGGTCAGTCGTCAAGTCAGTCGATTAGTCAGTCAATTGACAGTGGCCTCTGGTGGATTTCCGCAAGAACAGCAGGCTCAAATGGCACTTGCGTGAGAAATTTGAGATCTAGATAGCAGTCCTTTTTCAGAATGAGCCTGGATTGAATTATTATCAAGCGACAAGAATACTTCTGTGTGCACATAAAACTAAAATAATGACTTTATTCACTCTCCTTGGTGCTGATATACTGTATGGAGCGACTTAAAGGTGAGTAATTAATGCAGTGTTTCCCAACCCTGTTGCTGGAGGCATACCAACAGTACACATTTTAATGTCTCCCTTATCTGACCCAGTCATTTCAGGTTATGAAGTCTCTTCTAATGTTCTGATGAGTAGATTCAGGTGTGTTTGATTAGGGAGAGGTTGAAAATGTGTACTGCCGGTGTGCCTTTAGGAACAGGCTTAGGAAACACTGAATTAATGACGTAACTATATGCATACACACAACTAAGAAATATGCCAATGGAGATTCAAAACACATAATTACTGTATGTTTAATCAGCATCCTCGGAAATGGTGTAAATTCGGTCCAGTGCATCAGCGGTCTGACAGCGTCCCTCATGTGAGCAATGCGTCTGCTAATGATCTGCAGTACATGGAGGGTCTGTGATGAAGGCAGGCCTCTGAAATGACACGAGGGCCGCTCTTCACATGTAATTGCTCACCCAGGGAGGAAGCAGCAAGACTAGTGGTCTGCAGCTCACCCGAGGTGTCAGCTTCTGTCAGCATGATGAAACTCCACGCAGCCCACAGACTCGCTGCGAGACCGCCGGCTGCCAGGGGGGACGTCAATTTTCGACTTTATAAATCTAAAATTGATGAAATATGAGGACACTCTTCACCGGCTATGGCTTAGTTTTATATTTTAGAGGACCTTTTTACTGCGGCCACTCGGGAATCGGCTCCTGATTCATGTTACACCAAAGTCAGAAGCCTTTGAAATGTGAGAGTTTGTTCCGAATACCGCAAACAACATTGTGGACAACGGATGAGATTTCAGACGCTTATTGTGTGGAGGAGCTGGAAGATATCTGAGGATTAGCAAACGATTGTGATGCTGCATTTGGACTGTATGGTTACTTTTTGTTAGTAGCGAAGCTTAGTAACAATGCTGGTCAATTTTAATCCTGCAGCTGGAATATACTATATCACGAGTAACCAATTGTTTTGTCAGTGAATCCAGACATTACTATATCACTATGAAAATTTTTAAAAATCATTTTAATTATCATTTTCTTCTAAATTTTTTAATAAAAAAAAGTTGTCATTTATAACATTTTATTTGTATAAACTGTTTTTGACAACTCAATTTCAATCTTTTATTTTAGAAGAGTAAAATCAATATATATTTAGTGGAAGTCCAAAGACATGCGATATAGGTAAATTAGATAAAACTAAACTAGCTATAGTGTGTGTGTGCATGTGTGTGAATAAGTGTGTATGGATGTTTTCCAATACTGGGTTGCAGCTGGAAGGGCATCCACAGTGTAGAACATGCTGAGTAAGTTGGCGGTTCATTCTGAGGTGGTGACCCCTGATGAATAAAGGGACTAAGCCGAAGGAAAATTAATGAATAAATGAACTTTTATAGAATAAAACAAATATTGGTAACACTTTACAATAAGGGTGTATTAGTTATTGCTAGTTAATTCATTAGTTAACATGAATTAACTGTGAACAAAACATCTGTTATCAATTACGTAATCTTTGTAAATGCTGTTATTTAATACATTAGTTCTGTGTTTCCTAACCCTGCTCCTGGAGGCACATCAACGGTACATATTTTGAATGTCTCCCTTATCTGAACCATTCACTTCAGGTTCATTTTCTGTTCTGATGAGTTGATTCAGAGGTTGAAAATGTGTACTGTTGGTGTACCTTCAGGAACAGGGTTGGGAAACACTGCATTAGTTAACATGAAGTAATATTGTATTAATTAATGTCTTAAAACAACAGTTATTGTAGTGTTACGCAAATATTAATATTGTACACATATACATACCTTAATCTAGTAAATCCAAAAAAGAAAGCATTTTGCAGTGGTCTATTAATCTATCCAATAAGCTGCATTATACCCTATGTTCAGCTGTGGATATTTCATACAAACTATATAGATGTAACTTACCCAACACTGCTTAGTAAGCATGATATAATTACTAAGTACTGCTGAAAAGTAGCAGAGAAAAGGCATTGAGAAACATTTTAACATGACCTTACACAGCGAAAAAGAAAAAAAAGTTATATTTTTAATAAATTCGACCCATGGGACTCGCAAGTGCCAGGAGTTGAGGAATCCCACTCATCCAGTATGTGTGGTCAGTGCTGGAATGGATTAAAAAGCAGGACGGATGTATGATGGGATATTTCTCTGACCTCAGCAATGAAGAAGCACAGTCTCATTATACATCAGGCCAGATTCCATATGCAAAAAGGCCAAGACATACAAATCATGTGCAGTACTCATAGATTTCTGCTCTCTGGGCTACAAATTAGAGGACTACAGTCTCGCAAAGACCAGAAATAACCTCAGATGACCTGTTTTACTGTCAAAAAACACTACTGTATGCCTTGCATGAAGATGAAGTGTCTCCACAATTAGGCGAACTGATGGGAACTGGAAATGAATGCTTGGTATGATATATGATTAATAATAGGAGGGGGGTGGGAGGCAGCGTTTTGAATTTACTAATTATGGCAGATGGATTACAACATTGATTAATCTTAAAGAAAAATGTAATTAATTAAAACTGATCTCCTAATTTTGATTAATATAATTATTATGACTTTATCATAAATTAAAAATTGTGTCAATTGTGTTGTTATCATTTTGACTTGTCAGCTTATGACAGTAAATAATGTCAATTATTAAAAGTAATAAAAGTAAATATAATATTTGAATGACTTTACCTCATAATTAAAACGTTGGGTGTTCCAAATCGCATACTTATGCACTATTCTACTCCATTTTATAGTATAAATGTAAGTAGTGCGTTCACACTGAAAACTCTAAAAATAATAAGTGCACTTTAATTACCTGAATAATGCACTTATTCAACCGGTAAACTGAAGTGTGGATTGTTGGACACTTCACGCACTCAACAGCTGCTGCTTTGCTCATTCAGCGGAAGGGGCGGAGCTATCAAGCACTGATGTTAGATAATTTTATTTATTTTGGATTGTGAAAGCAAAATTCTCATACAAGAGTGGTTATACGACCTCTTGATGGTGAATGCAGTTATACTCATGGCAGGTATTATTTGGTAATTTGGTCATTTATTTGGCTAATTTGGCAACTATCAATCTTCATCAGGGAAATGATTTTAATTTCCGCTTAGTAAAAAAACGTTAGTGTTCCATTTGGGATAACATTACATACATATACTGTGCTGTTTAGTGTGTAAGTGCATAAGTGGATAGTGGATAGTGTGCCATATGCACAAGTTCAATTCGAGATGGAATTATGATTAAAGTCAATTTTGAAAAATAAGTTACATGATTATGCTTTTGAAATCAAATTCAGCTGTACACACCATTATTAGTTCTTAGCTCATCATTTCATGTTATCTCAAATTTACATTTTTGTAATTCAAACTTTTTATTTTAGTCATATTTGCAATGTTACGGCCAGCTCGCTCATGACCGTACCATCAAAAGTATCACATACACAAAAATGTATATAATGAAAAAAACATTTATTAAAGGGTATAACAAACTGTCTAGAGTTTTGAAATAAGTATACATAATAATAATACAACACAAAGCATAAGACGGCAAAACAAAAGAGTTGGGACAAAATTACCTCTCTGGGGAATAACGGTCCACCAGAGGAAGTGCCGTTCTTCACAAAAAAAATTCAAATATATACAACCTCCACCCATATCAACTAATTAACAGTGACGTCATGCTGCGAGGCCACCGAAAGGAAAGAAAAGGGAAGACAGGGTCGTAACAGCAATCATTTTGATTTGTCACAATTTTTGAGAGGGGTCTAGATGCAGACCTGGTGCAGTGCAATCTGAGCCGCATCCAATGCTTTTTAATGGGCTCACCTAACCCCATCCCTAACCCTACCCCTGACAGTGACGTCACTGGCTCTATTGAGTGCATTTTGTCTGACATTGTGATGCACTCTCAGCTTGCATCATAAAGGCTGCAATTTTTACTTGATCTTATAAATATATATTTCTAATTTTCATCTTTTCTTTGTTATCATGCGTTCCAATCTTATTAAGCATTTTAACAAAATCATAACACATTTTTAACAAAACTATGTAATTATTAATGAAAAAATTACAAAATCGTACTGTATTTCTCAGTGCAAATAGGCTTTATCTTAACTTCATACTTTTGAAATTATAATGACAGTTTTTTTCGTGATTTCAATTTATCTAAATAACTTGGTATGTCATGACTGGTCATTTTTGTTATGTAATAATCATGTTTTTTGACAGAGATTAGTTAACTTGTTACAATTTTAATTGTAAGTTACAATTACAAGTTTAATTGTAATATTTTATACAGGAAGCTTTACAATATTTTATTTGTGCATATGCATTAGATTAGTCAGTACTGAAGCCAAATCTGGAGCTAATCTAATCAAAAAGACAGTTGCATCTCATTCAGAACACTGCGGCCAGGACTCTGACCAGAACCAGGAAATTAGAGCACATCACACCTGTCCTTAGGTCTTTACACTGGCTCCTAGTTACTTTCAGAATAGATTTTAAAGTATTATTACGTGTCTATAAATCACTAAATGGTCTAGGACCTCAATACATCACAGATATGCTCACTGAATACAAACCCAACAGATCACTCAGATCTTTAGGATCATATAAACTAGAAATTCCAAAAGTTCAGTCAAAGCAGGGTGAATCTGCCTTCAGCTACTGTGACACCTGCTGCTGGAATCAGCTTCCATAAATGATCAGATGTTCTCCAACATTAGGCACCTTCAAATCAAGACTGAAAACACATCTATTTAGCTGTGATTTTACTGAATGAGCACTGTGCTATGTCTGACAGATAGCAGACAGATGTCTTTCTTTCTTTTTTCATTTTTTTATAAGCTGTTTAACACATTTTATTCTGTTATTATCTGTTTTTTTAATCATTTTTATTTTATGTTTATGTCTCTTTTATTCCCGTTTATGTAAAGCACTTTGAATTGCCACTGTGTCTGAAATGTGCTATATAACTAAACTTCCCTTGCCTAATCTAACAAAATAACTTATAATGATCCAAAATTAGTACATCAAATTTATATGTTAGAGAAAAATATTAAATAAAACATTTTTAAAAAATAGCAAACTTCAAAAGAAACAAAACCAATATTATAAAATTTTGTATTTATTTTCCAATATTTTGCATTAATTTAAATGCAATAACTTTCTATTTCTAAAGATGTTTGGTGACCAAAATATAATTTTAATAAATATATCAATTTAATAAATCTGTTTTGTTCAAATTCATGTTGAGCACTGTACATGTCATGAATAATTTTTTTTTTATTTTTTTTTTTTTATAAATATTCACATTGAATGATACTTCACCAAAATGGTGAAAAAACAAAACAATACATTGATTTTATACATTCAAAAGGAAAAAAGACATTAATTAAACAATGACTTAAACAAATAATCATTTTCAACTAACCCTTTTTCAAGCAAACCATTTTTTCCCTACAATGAAACTTTGTGGTGCCCAAAAAAAACTGAGTACAGAAACCCATACTACTCTGCTCACTCACTTCCTGCTTCAACTTATTGCCATGTTGGAATGCACATAAAACTGTCATGTTTTATATTCAGCAAATTATTGTTTGATAATAGCACAGTTCTAGGATCACAGGTGGAATCAAACTGTCCATTAACTGCCTGTCAGACGGATGACGGAGAATGGCGTGTTCAATATAAAAATAAAAAAAGATAAACACGCACCAGAGCTGTGACCCTGGTCCAGGCCAGGAGACATGAAGTCAGCCATCAAAATGATTTTCATAGCAGATTAAGCTGGCAGACGGGCCGTTTCAGCAAACATTGCGGATTAGGATCAGCGCTTATGTGCCCGTTAAGATGATTGCGTTTCGGGGAAAGACGCTTTCCGCCCGTTTATTGAACACGAGGATTTATCTGATCCTTTCGGTCAGCGAGGATCATTTAATGCTGCAGGGCTTCTCATCAAATGAGTTCCAATGCAATACAAATCAAGTTTAATACCCACATCACAGACAAATAAAAGCAGGGGATTCATATTTATCAAAACACGCTTTTTTCTAAAAGGAAATATAGACATTTGTTGAGTCTTTGTCAGTGAAATGTAATGAATTTAGTGAAATTATATTGATTTAATTACACAAATGTGCACATTCTATTGAGATATATGTGACAGATCGAGAGAAATGTATAATGATATATGTGCTAAGTCTTGTTATCTGTAAGTGAGCATTACAAAGCATTTTTCTGTGTTGTCTTGCCTTGTTTGTAAGCCGTTGTCTGTTTACTGTTGATGTCTGTTTTGTCGCCTGCCTCAACCTCTTCGCATGTTCCTACGATTACACTTTTGGATTACCTTTATGCTTCCGTTTGCCATTGTACTAACCATGCCTGAACAAAAGCTGCATTCGGACCTTAGCCTTGTTGTCACCTCAATCATTAGTCACATTGTCTAATTAATATCTACGAGTCATATTTTCAGTGGTGTCGTCACTGAGATACATTATCAAGTTTGATTAATATGAATTTAGCCATAGAGGAAGAAAAATATTGTGATACATTTTTGAATGATCAAAATATTGGGGTACATTTATGATACTGAATCATAATGAGTATGGCATATGCTGAATACATACTGAAACATAATGGATTTATTGAAATAATATTGAATTACAAAAACCTGCACATTTGAATAAAATGTGATAGTTTGAGAGAAATTTATGGAAAAGATTTAATTAGGAATTTAATATTTAGTTTGCTCGTGGATATTAATGACTATGTTGAAGTATCCCAGTACATATTTGTCACAATATCTCATATATTAATGAGATAATATATTCACATATTAATGAGCCATATATTTAGTGGTGTCATCGCTGAGATGCAGTATCAAGCCTGTTTAATATTTGCTCAGATATTAATATGATTTTAGCTGTGAATGAAGAATAAGATTGTGATAAATTGATGAATAATCATAAGTCAGTGGAATGTAACAAAAAAGGTTTGTCATTAAATATGTCAGCTTTGTTTTGACTTAATTTGGACCCTCTCTGACTAATATGCATTAATAAAAATAAAGAAAAAAGTATACTATGGGCTTTTGACTCATGAATATTAACAACACAGGCATGTGGCCTAATTAATATTCATGAACCATATATTGAGTGGTCTCATCACTGAGATGCAATACAACCAATATTTGCTTCGTATTTAATATATATTAAGCCGAAGATAAGAAAAATAAGCCATACATTTATAACTAATCATGAATTGATTAAATGTATCTAAAATAGTTTGCCGTTAAATATGCCTGTTTTGTTATTACTCAAGAACTTAAGGTTTACCTCGGGCTTAGTTGGCTCATGAATATTAACAATCCAGTCACAATATGTAATTAATATTCATGAGCAATTTATTCAGTGGCATCATCACTGAGATACAATATCTAGTTTGTCAGCTGTCACTCACACTCTCTATCAGCTGTGCAATCCCATGCTGCACATGAACGCGCAAGTGACGTATCTATATGCGTGAACAGGGTGCGCAGAAATACACATTTAAAGTTTGAGTTATTTAAGTTTGAGACTGACAGTTGACAGTTTGTTATTTATCAGCCCGACAATTTTTAATTGGACAAACATGTTTTAGCACAACATAAAATGTTTCTGAAGACAATCACCTGCTGCACCTGTAATATTTGCTCAGTAATGAATATAGATTTGGCCATCGATGAATAATGAGATTGTGATACATTTACAAATAATCATGAGTTAGTGAAATGTGTGCCATTAAATATAGCTCCTTTGTTTTTACTCAAGAACTTAAGATTTTGTTTTAACTTAGTTGGCTAATGAATATTAACAAAGCTGCAGAAGAATGAGATTGCGATAAATTCATGAATAATCATGAGTCAGTGAAATTAAACAAAATTTGGCAATAAAACAAAAAAAGTTTGCCATTGTCGGTTTGAATTTTACTCATAAATTGAAGACTTAATGGACACTTAGTTGGCTCATGAATATTCATTTTCTAGAAATTAGTACTCCAAGACAACCAGGTCACATTACCAAATTAATATTCATGAGCCATAGACATCCAGTGGTGCCTTAGCATTCAGATACAATATCAATCCAGTTTCATATTTTCTTAGCAATGATAACATGATTTTAACCATAGGTTAGCAATTAGGTTGTATGAATCTGCTACCAATTTGCCCAAATGTAAAACAGTTACAAATGCTCTGTTTTTCACCAAAAATGTGTCTAGTTGCCTTATAAATATTAATTGTCTACAAGTGGGCACTGCTAGAAAACCCAGTCATGTTCCCTAATTAATATTCATGAGCCACAGACATTGTGTATTTCAAGCTGTCTTTTCATTGAAATATAATAACAAGCCAGTTTTTGCTCAGAAACGAATATGAATTTAGCTGTAGGTAAAGGATGGGATTTTAAAAAATTCACTACCAATTCACCAAAACTTTGGTTTATTTGGTTTCATAAGAGCTTGGTATCATAACGCATTAGCAAAACATACTTTAGGGAATATTTTGTCGAAGAGGTCTTGTACTTAATTAGCTTATGAATATTGATGACAGAAGTGTGATTGCTCCTACAGTTCAGTCACACCACCTAATTAATATTAATAGAAACTCAGTGCTGACTTAGTATTGTGAGACAATTTGAATTTTCTCAGGAAATATTATATTAATATATTCAGAAATGACTGTAAAGTACACTTGAAATATATATTTAAATATTGGTATAGCATATACATTAAATATCAATAGTTTGACATCAAAACATAACGAATAAGATAATCCAAGTATATGTAATTTGCATTATATATATATATATATATATATATATATACACATAATTTTTTATAGTTCGGTAATAAATAAATATGATTTATTTACTGCAGAGACACAATTGCCTGTTTGAATTAAGGGTAACAATCCCATAAATATTAACAACAGCAACAACAACAACAGAAACAATGTGGCCTATGTTTGAAATGTGCTTCTAATAGGAGCCAAGAGATCCAAGACATATATCAGATGACAGGATCTGGGCTGAAAGCGGCCCTGGGTTACACAAATATAATCATTTACATAAATGAATTTGCTAAACGATCCTTAGAAGATGCCAATATGCTCAAGTCACAGCCGTACAAGCCAGAGCACTGGGAGAAATATTGCACATTGTGAACAAATAGCTTCTTTTTGAAAGCTGGGCTGGCCTCGTCCTTCTTGTGAATTTGAATAAGCTCTGATGCTGCTCCAGATTCCTCTGTGGAAAACATGTAGCTGGTTCTTGAATGAGAATAAGGGCTGAATATCTGCACGGTCAGCCAAACTATTTTAGCTTCCCCCCACTGGTTTGAACAACGGTAAATGCTATCTAGGTTAGTTGGGGGAAAAGTAGCCTAGAACTTTCTTATCCTATAAGTAGTAACAATAAGGGATTGCCAAGGGAATATTGGAGAGACTCCAAGTGCACTGATTTTTTTTTTTAGGTACAAGTAAAGTAGGACTTTTTTTCACTGCTCTTTTATCTAATATTATATATTAAATATACAACAGTGTAGTTCAAATCTCAAAGAGATACATTTAGCTGGCTTTCTGACATTAATTCGGATGATCGCACAAAAAAATAAATAAATAAACAAATAGAAATTAAATAATAAAAACTGTTTAGCCCCAAAATGAAACTTCACACTCCATTGAAACTGTATTAACCACCATTGTAATTATTGAAAATAATTGAAGGTATTACTTTTCATTTAAAGGTAATCTAATTTCGGTTATTTATATTATACTTGACTTAAATAGGTCACATAAATTCAACTGTTCTGTAAAAGTCAATTCACAAAAAGTAGATTAATATTCATTTTTCAGAATAATTAATTCACTTCATGACAATAGGGTATATACATCTCCAGAGAAGCAGATTAATTGTATTAACTTAGTTATACAGTAATAGCAAATTAACTTAATATTTCAACAAAATAAGGCTTTACTGTGCATACTTATTGAACAATGTCATTTTCAAGTTTGATTTATGCTGATATGGATGAAATATGGCGTCATAACACATATTTTGTTCACATTTTAAGTGTTATTTAAGTGTGTTATTTTTATCAACAAATCTTAAAGGTCATACAATTGTCTGCATGCATTGTATGTCAGTGTCACGAAAGAAAGAGAGAGAATCCACCTGCGAGTTTAGGACAGTTTAAAGAAATGCAACAGTGATAAGTCTTAAAGTGCTCAAAAAGGATAGAGAGACTAGCAGAATGTCCAGAACAGAGAGCTTCCACAGGTCCATAGAAGCACATCATCTGACGGTCTAATCTAGTATATCTAGTAAAGGCTTGATTAGCTGGTTCAGGAGTGTTTGATTAGGGATGGAGCTAAACTCTCCAGGACACCGGACCGAGTTTAGACACCCCTAGCCTAGACTAAAGAGAAAACCTGGACATTACTCAGAAAGTAACATGAAAACAACAATGGACTGAAAACCAGCAGTGAAACACAGACTGTTCATATAGGCCGCAAAACAGGCATCAGCTGGAGCCCGCTGATTAGGTCAGCTGATCACAACACAACCTACCATAAAAGGGTAAACACAAAATACACGTCGTAACAGATAATATACAGGAAGAACACGCAGACCCATAAACCGTGAAAACCAGTGCCATGTTGGAATGCATATAAATGGTCAGTCAAAAGAAAGTAGCCTGGAACTTTATCTATACAAAACTATACGAGGGAACAATAATTAAAAGCCCAGAGAATCGATTTGCTCAGGCACAAATAAAGTGGGACTTTGTCTTTGTCCTCCGCTCTTTGATTTGATTATTGAAGAACCAAAACATCTTACTCCCATTAGCACCTGAAAGGCAATTCTAGAGAAAAATTGAGAAATTATTCAACGAGTGAGTGATTTAGAGGATAAGAGTGTGGCTAGAGAGTGCATTAACTTTGCATTGAATGCTTTGAATGATTTTTCTGAAAATGGTTGATGTAGCGTAAACAGTAAGAACCTAATCCATCTCAGCAGGGATCTCCCGTGTAGGTTGTTTTCTACAAGCCACAGACAACCAGAAACGATAAGCCCAATCTTGCCTGCAATTTCCCCAACAAGCTTTCCAAATCCATTTGTCAATGAAAGAGGAAGTCTTTGGATTTCCATCAGACCAATTTGTTTGAGCCTCCATGACCTCTGCGTGCAAGGAGACTTCTCTGGCGTACTGTACCTGCCAAGACAATCAACCAAGGGATTTCACATCCTCATCAGACAAGGATGTTTATTTTCCAATCCTTTCTATTCTCGAGCTCACCAAAAGAATGCTTATGACTTGGAACAACATAGAGCTAACCATATAGTTATTATCTGACAACAATAAGATTGGTTAACCTCGGAATCTGATGAAAAAACAGTCTGCCTATGTGTGCTATGTAATTGTAGGTTATGAAAATACTTTTCTCAAAAGTTTTGCACTATGCTAAGCACTTAATCCGTCCTGAACAAAGGTACAGTTTAGCAAACAGCATAACAGTAAAATATGCAATAAATATGTCAGTGAAATGCCAATTCATGTAAGCAGCATGTTAAACATTGTGTAAACATACTATTGCCTGGCTTACACTGTGAGATTTCAGCCACTATTTGGTCATCTGAGACAAATTTGGTGAATCCTAAAAAAGATTTCTGATATCCTGGGCTAAAATCTGGGATCTTTGATTGTTAGTTTGACAGATTCAACGACAGCAGCTTAATGGTTTAATGCAGTGTTCTTCAACCAACAGATCATATGGTCCCGGGCTGCACAAGAAATCATTAATTATTTATGTATTATTTATTATCTGAGTCTGAACGATCTTTTATTTAAAAAAAAAAAGTCCTTTATTTTGAAAAATGACTGTATTCTCTCGATTACATCTCGGTCACCTAAGCGCCCAAATTTAACCCACAAGCAACAAAATGAGGAAGAAATAGACGTCTTTAGAAAGTTTCATTGCTAAGGGGAAAAGGCCCAGTGAAGGACCCGCGAACTGCCAAAGAATGGATCCGCAACCCATTTGTCAACAAATCAGGTGAATCCACCATGACTGTGCAGGAAGATTAAATGATGGAGATCCCAAATTATGGGATTTTAAGGGGCTGTTCGCATACCACGTCTTTTCTAAAGTTCGCACTAGTTTGTTGTTTCCAATAGAGATGTGCGGCTTGTATGCACTCGCGTCTTTCAGACCAGACGCAACCAGTTGAATAAATCCTAAGAGCGCATCGTGAGTCGTGTGACAAGAATTAACCGATTTTAGTAAGACTAATTATCTCAGACAAACACAGAACACCCAAACACTGCAGTGCTTTGTAATTTTGATAAAAAATTAAACTTGTATCAGAGTGACAGCAATGATTTGTTAGCTTGTCTTCCTCTGAGAAGGACTGAGATGGTCGTCTAGCTACCCCCTTCACCTTCACCACACCCTCAGTCCGGGGGAAAATTGTCAAGCGTTGACTGATCCGTGGTTATAAAAAGTTTGAGGACCACTGGCTTAATGGACACTTTCCTGCAATGTTAAAAACAGCTGCAATGAGTATCAAATCAAAACCCAGTAGAAGAGCCAAATCTGATGATGCAATCAGTGTGACAACTTCAAACCACTGAGTAGATGCATCCCTACTATATAAAACAAGTTCTAAATTAAATGGAAAAAATGGCCCTGTTCATTTCTTAAATATTTAAGTTTACTACCCAAATATTTAAGTTGGTGTAACTACCTGTTTAATATATATATATATATATATATATATATATATATATATAT
>CAIGQQ010037719.1:15425285-15479142 GCA_903798035.1 Danio albolineatus | reverse complement strand
TGTATGTATGTATGTATGTATGTATGTATGTATGTATGTATGTATGTGTGTGTATTATTATGGAATTAATTTCTAAATTTTAAAATCATAATATATATTTTACTCACCATAAACTCTGTTAATGTGAACAGTGACATTGTTTTATCAAGGGAAATTTGGATGAATCCAAACTCTTGTAAAACTCGGACATTTCCCGCACTCACTGTGGATTTTCCTTCTTCTTGGTTGCTCCATGGCTCGCCAAAACGTGGATATCAATTATGTTTACTTCAGTGTGGTCTAATTGAAGGCGCGTAATAGCGACACCCGGTGGTTATTTATTGAATTACATCTATTTTTCTACAGCGGGCCAGATTCTATCAACATTTATAAAAAGCCTCGCGGGCCGCCACTAAACTGATTGCGGGCCGCAGATGGCCCGCGGGCCGTAGTTTGGACACCCCTGATCTACTGGAACCCGCACAGACCCAAGATTCTCACAGAAATCAGTTTGGTGAAGGAAAAATCATGGTTTGGGGTTACATTGAGTACGTATGAGAGATTTGAGTAGATGGCAACATCAATAGCCTGACGTATCAAGACATTTGTGCTGCTCATTGCATTACAAACCAGAGGAAAGGGCAAATTCTTCAGCAGGATAGTGCTCCTTCTCATACTTCAACCTCCACATCAAAGTTCCTGAAAGCAAAGAAGGTCAAGGCGCTCCAGGATTGGCCAGCCCAGTCACCAGACATGAACATTGTTGACCATGTCTAGGGTAAGATAAAGGAGGAGGCATTGAAGATATAATGTATATCAGGGATCACCAATCTCCAACTTGTCTGAAAACACCTGCCTGGATGTTTCAAGTATACCTAGTGACAGCTTGATTAGCTTGTTCAGGTGTGTTTGATTAGAGTTGGAGCTAAAATCTGCAGGCCAACGGACCTCCAGGAACAAGTTTGGTGATCCCTGATGTATATCATGTAATTTAAGGAGCAACTTAAGAAAATGTATTCAGCAGCTTTTGTAACATGAAACCTTATATTTAACTATCATACATTTTCTACAATGGGTTTGTATTGGCTACAAGAAAAGGACCATAGACATGGCTGTTTTATCATCTGCCAGACAAAACATCAAAAGAAGAACATCAGGTTTGAACAAACCCCTAAGAGTGAAAAATAACAACAGTGACGCGCTTCTCAACAAACATCAGTAAACACACGCAACTCTTTCTTGTATTATAGTGGATTTTGTGTCTCTGAAGACCCTCCTTGCTGGCATCCGACAAAAAAAAAATAATAAATTCCTTTTGCGTCATAAGAGAATCGTTTTAATTATTCAGCTTGCTGTGCAGTGCATTCATGCTCAAGTGCCCTTGAAATTCTGCTTGACAGAGACTCTGTTCACCTGCGCTGAAGGATCAACTCAATCTGATCATTTGCAAGACTTGTTGTGACCCGTCTAGTCCAAATCAGCCCACTGAAATATTTGCAGCCCATTTCTCCCTCTGTATACCGAAGCCATAATGATGAATGCAATCATTTTTCCCCATCATTTCACTTCAGGGCCTACGTAATATGTTACTATGACAACCCTATATTCCAATATTTCATACAAGCCTAGCAATATTATAAAGCTGCTATCTAACATACTACACAGCAAACACTAATAAAATTGCACATGACTTTTATATGAGACAGATTCTAAAGGATTAATTTAGGATTAAAAAAAATTAAGCACTACTGGTACTCGTATTTATATTTTGTTAATATCAAATATGATCACGAGGCTTTTAAGGAACATTTACTTGTTCGACTTTCAATCATTATGGTATTAAGTTTCATTACATGTTTCGTTTACAAAGCTTTGATAATAACACTGAGCATTTAAATATCATCTTACTCAAAGTCAAACATTATTGGGAGACAGAGTGACAACTTATCTTTATTTGCACAATGATACAATGATCTCATTGATTCACATTACAAGCTATCAGACTTTCATCTTACTTTTAGTCCATATAAATATAAACAGCTGCATCAAATTTTCACTAGATGTTGGTACAGTAACAACCAAATAAATCTATATATGCAAAGAAATTAACATAAATTAGTTTACAAATTAAGTTACATGTAATAAAATGAAATGACACAGGGAAAAAGTATTGAACACATGAAGAAATGAAGGTGTAGAAAGGCAGTAAAAGCTCAGACAGCAGGTGAAATCTCTCAGCAGTTCAGCAACCCTCTGCCTTTCGTCATTGTAAATGAATATTAGCTGCTTTATTCCAACATCTACATTACTAGGATGATGAAGATGAAACCAGGATGGATAGTTCAGCAAGACAATGATCTAAGGGCATACTCACACTATACTATCCAAACTGTGCTCAGGTCCGTTTCCCGGATAATTTTAGAAGTGTGAGTGCGCTGAACCGGGCTAAGGCACGGTACAATTGGCCGGCCCTGGTCCGGTTGGAAGAGGTGTGCCTGAGCCCGGTTTACTTGGGCTTTGGCGCGGTACGCTTGTAGTGACAGTGCAAAGCGTGCCTGAGCCCGAAACTGAAGAGGAGACGTGACTTTTGGGGACTGTTTCATATTGATTTATTATTCATTCTAACTGTTTAATAAACACAAACTGTCGTATATTATTAAAGATGCAAACCCCTCACTGCACGACAGCTGCGCCTTTAGTAAACCTTCTAATTCCTGCAGCACGAGGACTTTCTGATTGTTTATGAGCGTCAGCAGTGGCTGATCTGTTCGGCGGAATATTTGATTGTGTGTCACTGCATATCAAACCACTAAAATGATATAATGATATAAAGAAATCTCCACTGAAATCTCAGAGAGCGCTTCTGTTACACTGAACAGTGCTTCATCGATGACGTAAGCGTGCTCAGGCCCGAATGCAATGTGATCGCGGGCCGTCGGGGGAGACGAAAGGGGGGGACAAGCGTGCTTTGGCCCAGTTAAAGGGAACTGTACATAGTGTGAGTATGCCCTAAAACACAGCCAAGGAAACTCTAAAATGCTTTCAGAGAAAGAAAATCAAGCTGTAGAGTGGGCCAGCCAATTACCTGACTTGAATCACATTTGATAGATGAGACCCACAGAACTATCAAGATTTCTACACTCGGTTGAAGTCTGTGAAAAAAAAAACACCCCTGAGCAATCCTTGTGCCTTCATATGAGAAGCACTTTTAAGCTGCATCACCAAAAAAAGTCTTTTGTATAAAGTAATAAAGACATTTCAGTTGCTTAGCATTTTCTCCTTGTGACATTTCATTGTTATTACACATAAATTTTACAGTTTCTTTTTGTTTTGTTTTGTTATATTTTTATGTTTGTATTCTTTGGGTTTTTACCAAACTCTGTTTTCAAGAGTTCACACTTTGCTGATGATTGATTATAAGCTTGTTTGGCATGCTGTCCCAGGAGAGAGCCCTGAGCTCATACGATTCTCGAGCCATTGGCTCCCTGTCGTTTGCAAGGCGAGAGGGGAGTTTGAGCTCAGAACTCTTTTGCTGTAGTAGCTAATGAACAGATACTGATTGCTCTTAAGAGATAACTACTTGCTAGGAGCATGTCTATAGTGCCGATTTGGATTAGTCAGATAACTTTTGACTGCTTTTGGACGGTGGGAGAAAACCGTGGAACTCGGGGGAAACCCACGCGAGCATGGGGAGAACATGTAAACTCTGTACAGTAACGTCGGCTGGCTTGGTAAAGACTAGAACCAGTGACGTTCTTGCTTTGAGGCTACAGTGCTAACCACTGGGCCACACGAAGATGGCTGTGATATGGAACTTAGGGTATTTACAGTATAGTAGCTTAGGAATTGTCTGGTTTAACTGAAGAAAGAAACACATAAAGGTTTCAAACAAGTGCAAGGTGAGTAAATGATTGCAAAATTGTCATTTTTTGGGTGAACTAATCATTTAAAAAATGCAATTTTAAGATGCAAATAGGGCAATAAACTTTTAAATGTGACATAAATACGCATGAAAAAAAATGAAATGTTATAAAAGCTTACCTTAACCCAGAATTAGCTTTAGCACTCTCAAAACATTTAATCGGTTATCAGAGGATGCCTATAACACATCTGCCGCTTTTAAATGAGAAAAGCGAAGGTGAAAAAAACTTTAATGACTAAACGTAATGACTCACTGATGTGAAGAATCTGCCATTAAACACCTACACGCTGCTTGCTGTTGTGCGACGCCTCTCATTTTCTCTTCTTTACGCTCTCGATCCCGTAATTGAGAGGCACAAAGTTCACCAGGGTCAAGGATGTGTTGTTTTTTCATTGTATTTTTTTTTCAGAGGAGACACAAACATCCGGTGTTATATTGAAGAGGTAATCACCTTTATCCGTTCTGCCACATAACCTTCTCCAGGTTATTGATAAACAGCCAGTCCTCATTACCTCACACTGGAGGTTTCTCTCTGTCCGCCGGGCAGATGAAATAAGGCACACTTTATCCTGCTTAATCAGATTTTTGTCTTGGGATTTGAGAATATGCATTTTACTCCTTAGAACCTCTCTTAATATTATGTTAGTTAAATTAAGTTTTATGCTTATGCTGCATTCAAGTCCTACTAAAATGAGGAATATCGATGTCAGGTGATTAAGTCACTTTCATCGACACAGGATGACGTTGTACCTACTTTTGATAAATTAAGACAACACAGCAGGGTTTGTTAACTCTGCTTACAGAAAATGTTGAGCAAAGCATTCACATCAATTGGGATTGATGCAAAGAGTTGACTTTGCATCAATGAATTTCACCCTCTGATCTATACAATAAGATAATAGTACAAATGCTGTGCAAATCTCTATTATAGGATCAGTTACTCTATCATGTTTCTCACCGATATACCCTCAACTAAAAAAATTGTGGCTCAAAGGCCAAGTGAAATGAAAATTTTCTGTTTATTTTGCAATCACTTGTTGTTATTCTTGAGCTGAATTTTGAATCTGTGCAAGTTAATCCACGTCACTGTGGTGGTGCAGTGGGTAGCGCTGTCGCTTCACAGCAAGAAGGTCGCTGGTTTGAGCTTCGGCTGGGTCAGTTAGCATTTCTGTGAGAAGTTTGCATGCTCCGGAAAGTCCAAAGACATGTGGTATAGGTGAATTGGGTAAGCTAAATTTTCTGTAGTATATGTGTGTAAATGAGTGGATGCTTCCCAATGCTGGGTTGCAGCTGGAAGGGCATCCGCCATGTAAAACATTTGCTGGATAAGTTGGCGGTTCATTCCCCTGTGGCGACCCCTGATTAGTAATGGGACTGAGCCAAAAAGAGAATGAATTAAGTTAATCCATGTAAAAAAAAACAATGTTTGTTTTGGTAATCTTCAATCAAAGACTGAACATTTGCTTACGCATTTGGAGTGGCAGTTCTTGAGTTGATAGTTTCCATAGCAACTGTATAGCAAAAAATTTTAACACCCCTCTCATTAGCTGTGTCTCATTTCAGAGGCTGCATCCTCTGAAGGATGCATTCAAAGGGTGCTGTGTCATCAAAATAATTCGAAGGCTCCGTCAAACGCAGCCTCTAAATGTGCCCTTCATTTCCCAGGTAATGAAGGATGCAACTGAGGGATTCTTTGTGACCTCAGAGATCCCAAGATTCACTGACCGCTGATAACGCCAAGACGTTTTTAAAAGAACACTCAGGAACAACACGCAAACTCCACACAGAAATGCTAACTGACCCAGCCGGGACTCTAGCAGCGATTAATGCTAACCTCTGATGCTAACCAAAGGCAACAACAATTTCAGTGCTTCTAGAAATAGGAAAAAAAATACACAGTCATAATTGTGACCAGTGGTATTACAGGTTCAAGGCACTTTTTACACTATTGACGCCACAGGTCAATGGGGTAAAAAAAAGTCTGAAGTTATCTCAACATACTTCCCTAGTTGATTGATTACATTAAGAAAAGCAAGCTTTTTTTTTCATTACAAGTTTTTCTAAAATGTTTCGCATATATAAGTAATTGAGGCTTTATTTTATTAAATATATAATAATCAGCACATATTTCTGAGACAAAAATCTGATCTTAGGCTTTAAACTCTTGTTTTCTTTATATGAGTCATGGCTTTTTCCAGAGGGGATTTTGGTAATCACTTTATCACTCCATAATTCAAAAATAGCAATGGTTTGTTCTGTAGACTATTGAAAAAAAAAATTGCTTTAAGGGGCTAATAATTTTGACCTTAAAATGTTTTTTAAAAAATTAAAAACTGGGGTTTTTTTCTAGTCGAAATAAAACAAGTAAGAAAATATTATCAGGCATACTGTGAAAATTTCCTTGCTCTGTTAAACATAATTTTGGAAATATAAAAAAAAAGAAAAAAAAAAAACTTTAAAGGGCACCTTTGATGTAAAATCTACTTTTTAAGCTGTTTGGACAGTCATATGTGTAGTTATAGTGTATAGACGGTCATTTTGGGGTGATATAAACACACCCAGTCCTTTTTTTTCAATTTAACAGCATAAAAACGGTGGACCAATTGGAGCGGTTTTGAGACCGACTGCAACTTGACGTAGGAGTGCGGTCCCCCCGCCCACCAAATTGATTGACAGCTGCGTATTAACATGTCTCCGTAGTAATGTGTATAATCATATCAACAAGACAGGATGTGCGGAAAGCAACCGGGAATAAAAGGTCTGTTCAGTTCGCGAAGGTCATTAATCACCATCGAATGTGATCAATGTGATCGTATCCTTTCACATTTGCTTGCAAAAGCAGTGCAAAGCTCAACTGTGTGTCAAGTCTGTGTGTGTGTGTGTGTGTGTGTGTGTGTGCGCGTGCGCAACCGTACGTGCGTGAACGAACTCTGTAACTGCATTGTGCGTGAGTCATCGTTGCAACTCCTTAACAAACACATTAAACAGTCTTTGGTAAATCTCTTAGGCTGCGTCCGAAACCGCAAACTTCCATACTATACAGTACGCTAAGATCAGTATGCGAGCCGAGTAGTATGTCCGAATTCATAGAATTCGAAAATCAGTATGCGAGAGGTACCCGGATGACTTACTACTTCCGGCGAGATTCTGAAGTGCGCATCCCATGCACGCTGCGCTATCCCATGATGCTCCGCGAGAGAATTCATGAATGGGAGTGAAGCGACGCAACTGACGCAGGTAGGTCACATGACCGTGACAAAATGACGGATGTAGTACGTCCGAATTCCATTCATACTTCTCACATTCATACTGTATAGAACGTTCTTTTCTAACGGCCAAGTAGTACGTTTAAATTCAAATGCAGTACCTACTGAGTAGTAGGCGGTTTTGGACGCAGCCTTAATGTTGTATTTCTCAAACGTAGTGAGATCTGCTTCCCTTACATCTGTTCCTGTTGGATCTGTCTGTCTGACGCAGCCGAGGGCGGAGATTGAGGCACGCTGACGGGAACGGTGGGCGGGAAGGACTATTCTTAAAAGGCCAGTGCCAAAAACGGCAAAAAGTTGTTTAAAGCGGAAGGACTTTAAACAGCTATAATTAATAATCTGATGGGTATTTTGAGGGGGCCTAATAATTCGGACTTAAACTGTATATATATATATATATATATATATTCAGGCAGAATCATGCATGAACAAATAAAAACCTTCAGTAAAAACCTTCAGAATACACATGTGAATAAGTCTGTATTGTTTTGGTTTGTGTAGGTGCAAGATTTATGACGGAATTAAGAAAATGGTCTTTAGATATGCATTTTAATTAATAGTTACAAAGACTAATTAACACAGTGTGGCAAAAGCACCACTTAGAACTTTTATTTTATAGTATGAAACAAAAACTCTTTATAAAAAAAAAACAAAATTGATGTGTGCATGAAGAAACTGTTTCCCTTTCGTATCTCGTCTTGAAAACAGAGACCTACTTTTCGGCGTTTGGGCTCGGGTGTCTCTCGAACTCAATCTGGGCTGTCAGAAAGGGAGCTCTTGTTTGGCTAAAGACAGAGAGGGATCTATTGAGGAGGCGCAGGTCACAACAAACGCAGCCGGTCCTGATGAAGAGCAGATAAACACTGCTGGAAGAGACAAATGGAGACTCCTGACACATTCATTTTCTTCTCATTCAAGCTGGAGATAATATTCTGAGGGAGATTTCTTTAGATTAAATTATCAAAAGAATGAGTATCATATTAATATATGCAATAGGTAAACAGAAAGACTCACACAAAGTATAAGTATGATAAAAGTTAGACTACTTGAGAATTCTGAGTTTCTCTGGATTTATTAAGTGTGGGTTTGAATGAAATGTTTATTTATTTTATACTATATAGGTCTGATGACATTTCTTCCTAATGAGAAATAAAAACAATGTAATTAATTCTATTTATTATTAATAATAGTATGCCTGTACACTCAAAAGATTTTTTTTTTGCTGCTCGTTCAAACTACTTAATCAAAATGAGTCCAATCAACACAATTCTTAAGGGTTTTTTGAAAAAAAAAATTGTTTTATGCTCAACCCACTTAAATTTGTGAAAACTATTAATTTAAATAATTGATTTGTATTGAGAAAACATAAAGGAATTTGGTGAATCTTTTTTTTATTTACTTTATGACAAGAAATGTTCTAAAAGCTAATTTATTTATAGAATTCCAATGAAATGTCTTTACAGCATAAAACATCAGTTTTACTCATACCCCTAAATAATTGTGGACTATTAATTTTGTCTAAATGAGTACAAAAATGCTTATAAATAAATATGTCCACAAAATGTTAAATAATAATATAATATAATATAATATAATATAATATAATATAATATAATATAATATAATATAATATAATATAATATAATATAATATATTTTTTTAACAATCTGTGGAAAAAGAGCAGCATGAACATTTCAGCTAAATATCTCCTTTAGTATCCAACGCAAAAAAGCAATCATATGGGCCATATTTCCATTGCTATGAAGGAGACTCATATAAATAACATTTGTTAATATAATCATCTTTCTGAATATCTTCAGTAAGTGGGCATTTGACCAAAACAACCTGATCATCTCACCTTTAGCGTCTGGTTCTCTGCTGTGTTTAAGCCCTGGAGTGTGTTTGATAAGAGTTTGATGACTGTTTCTTCTTGCAGGAATTGAAGAGCGATGCTACCGGCACCGCAGTGTCCTTATCTGGGATTGTGGCTGCAGGTCGTGTGGCGATTTCAATTTCCCTGAGGAAACGGTACTTACAAAACAATCACAAACAGATGACATTAATTTCTACCAGCTTGTTCAGAGAAGAGACGGACCGATACCCTTGAAATTAGATATTTGCCCTCAAAACGTAATGATGTTTGGTGTGCAAATTATGTTTTATCTCATTTTCACTTTCCGAGAAAATGAGAACAGACATCAAACATCAGACATCACCGCTTCCTGTACGAATAAATATTAAATTATTAAATTAAGTATAATAATCCTTATGACTACTAAGTTCAAAATAAAAACATTTATTTAAAACATATAATTTTCAACATTATTAGTGTCTTTTGATCAACTTAATTTATTGTTAATCAATACAAATATTCATAAAATACACGCATGTAAATGATAAAGGGTTTTGGTTTAGTATAATTATAAAAAAAACGAAGTAAATTTTTTTAAATAAAATATTTTTTTATAAAATAAAATAAAATCAAATAAAATTAAATAAAATTAAATAAATAAAATAAAAATATTGTAGAAGAAATATTTCACCAGTCTTGTATTTTTTTGGACATTCAGAGAAGTTGAGCATTAGCAAGCAATTTAGCGTTTGCGAGTTTTGTCTTATCAGCAAGTGTGTATAGTGCGGTGTGTAACACTCTCAGTGCTAACAGGTTTAGACACCGTGTACAAACTCACCGGTATCTGCTTTTTTTAGGACACAAACTGCCAGGTTTCACCACCAGCTTTTTCTGCTTGTCACACGATGTGAAAGATTTTCTGTGCTGTAGGTTTGAGAATTTACTGTGAGTTCAACTTCAGGCTGAGAGCACAAACTGTACTAGAAAATAGTTATATAAAAAAACAACGACAGCTTTTACGACCAATCAGACACCTCTACAAATCAGAATTATAACATAACTTACTATTTCAGAAACAAACTTATAACTAATATAATCACTGAAAAAAAGTCTAATAACATATATATTAAAAATAATTGTTACTTTATAACAACAACAACAACAACAACAACAATAATAATAACAGCAAATATTAAACCAAACAGCAACATGAATCTGAATTGTTAATTTTGCTTATAACATGCCACACCAACCAGAAAAACAACATTTTCAACATGTGGTTTGAAGTTGTCACACTGAGTTTAAGTTTTTTGGTCCTATTGGTTTTTGGTTTGATGCTTGTTGTAACAGAAGTCGGTGAACACTTCAAACCAGAGATCAAAGACTACAGATTTTAGGCTAGGATTTCATGAATCTTATAGGATTTAAAAATTGTATCTCAGATGACTAAATCTCAGCGTGAATTTCGCTTTAATCTTGAATCTGAAGCTCATTGCAAGGTCCAAAACATTCTCACATTAAAAAATTAATTCGACCTCACCTTGTGTTAATCTAATTTATTTTTTCTCTAAAATGTTTGTCTGTGATGAACAGAGTTGGATGTAACACGTTCCACAGTAACGTGTTACTGTATTCTAATTACATTTTTGAGGAACAGTAATGTAACAATTTACATTTTAAGCTTGTGTAATTTGATTGGAGTTATTGTAGTCAGTGTAACTGTGTTACTTATGTTACAAATATAGTTTTTAGAAGAGAAAAAAAGCTTTTTTTAGAGAATGTTTTCCGCTGCAAGGTCAGTTAATAAGCACTTTTAAACTGCTGGAGAACGCGAGCTGAAATGGTTCTTAAAGAGAGTGCTTGCTTCTTCAAAAGGAAATACAGACATTACTTTGATTTGCTGTGAAATGCAGTCTATGTCCAGTCAAAAATATTTGACTGCTTTTAACTCAAGCAGAAACTTGTTTAAGCACTTAAACAGAAAGCATTCAACGACAACACCTGTCAATAAGGAGGACACCGGTGCCCAAAAACACGGTGGTCCAACTCAGCCTAAACAGGCTAAATTGATTTTTTGTGCAGGATCAGGAACGAAGGTATCTTCTGAATGTGAAGTGAAGCGTAGCTGCTTATGGAGTCGTTTACATATTGCGCCTTTTGCGCACGCAATTCGTTATTTCCAACAGAGGCGCGCAGCTCGCACACACATACTCGTAGTGCATATTGCACACGCTCATATTTTCCAGGCGCAAATTATTGTAATGTTTTTCAGTGAATTGTAAAGGACTGAAAGAGCTGCAGTTAATTTAGAATTGTTAAAGGTATATTTTATGTCTTAAAGGTCATTTTGAAAGTAAAGTAATTAGTAATTTGATTATTTTTTTACATGAGGTAATTAGTAATGTAATCAGATTACAATTTTCCAGTTGTAATCAGGGTCACACTTTATTTTGATGGTCCATTTGTTGAATTTAAGTTACATTGCAACTAACTCTCATTACATTATAAGTAGACTGTTAGGTTGGGGTTAGGGTGAGTGTTAGTGTAAGTGTAAGTTGGCATGTGCTTGCAAAGTTTCTTATAGTCAGTTAAATGTCTGTTGAATGTCAGTTTCCACCGATATTAAGTAGACAGTCTACTAATACTCAAATGGACCATCGAAATAAAGTGTTACCGTAATCAGTAATTTGTAATCTATTACTTTTTAATATAACTTACCCAACAATGGCCATTAAAAAATTTGGACTGGGTTTGATATTATCCATTTAAAAAAAAACATTTTAAGAAAGCGTTTTTACAATTCAGAGCAACTGTACAAGTGAAAACCAAAATGCACAATGCTGTCACAGCAAAGAGCACTTGTTCACGAAGTGCGCAATCTGAAGACAAAGTGTGGAGGATGGTTGAGAATCATTGCTGTGTAGAGTAATGTGTGCTGGTTTTAATGCCTGATGTGCACCTATCTCATTCCATTGTTTGGTGAGCAAGATTGTGTGTTTGTGTGTTTGCGTGTGTGTGTGTAAGTGTGTGTGTGTGTGTGTGTGTGTGTGTGTGTGTGTGCGCATAGCCTTTGACATACTGTACAGTCAGGTCCGAAATTATTTATACCCCTAGCAAAATCTGACTGAAAGTTACTTTTATTAAACCAGCAAGTTCTTTTTTGATCAGAAATGACAGACTTCTAAAAGATAATAAGGCGATGTACAAGAGAGACATTCTCAGCTTTTATTTAGATTTAATCAAAAGCTTTAAGTTAGAATTTGCCAGGGGTATGAATAATTTTGGAGTTGACTGTACTGTCAGTCTAAATTCAGGATAAATTTGTTCACAGAATTTTGTTTTATGTGGCACATTTCTCCACATGTTTTAGAATGTGAATATGTGAATATATCATTTCAAAAATAAAAAAATATTGCGCTTCAAGTTTGTTGTCTAATTCATCTATAATTCATGTACTTCATCAAACCTGAGTTGTTTTTCTTTTTTTCAGCTACCTTAAATAAATTCATTGCGCCTACAATCAAACACATGCAAGCTTGTTTACTCGCACAAACACGCTGTGGATTTTAGTCAGAATGCATGTGGGCATGTCTCTCAGGACAGTGGAGATTTCTCTTTTTTCCCAAAAAAATAAAAAATAAGAAATAAATAAAAAAATCAAGAAAAGAAGTTTGATTATGCTTGAAGCGATCCCTGCTGACGCTCCATGGGGCTGCGCTTTTTGAACCAGAAAGAACAAAGAGCCAAAAAAAGCTGCGCTAGACAAGGAGAGGGAAACAAGGAGCGAGGGGCCGCACGCTATACTTGGACATGAAAAAGAAGCTGCGCAGATGAGAGGATATCGCTATAATTTGACATTTGCAGTCGGAGATGAGCTTCAATTTAGAGAGGCTTCTTGAGAATGGCAAATTGCACTGCCTCCTCTGGATGAGCTCCTGCGCTCTTTTTCCAATCCACTTCCAGTCGCTCATTGCTGGCCTCCGGAAAGGCAGGCTTTGGTTTCTTTCTCCTCAGCTGGCGAGCGCGCGTGATATCTCTTGCAGTCCACGCGGCCCTAATGGAAAGGTTGTGCTGATGCTATCTAGTTTCAGCATTGAGATGGATTATGCTTCGTGCTTGACGCAGTAAAGAAACTAAGTCAGGCTCATGAAAAATGCGTGCCTGTGGTATCATTTCCATAGGAATTACGCTAGGTTGCTTCTTGTGTGTTTGAAAAAAGGAAAGAAAAAAATTATGTTTGTGCTTTTGAGAAGTCCTGCATACCAAAAGAAAACATAATTTAAATGTATCAATTGTTCCTACTTCTTATTGGTTCATTATAACCAATTATAATGATTGGTTAATTATTTATGCCAGGCATTAGGTGGCGATGTCATTGTGTAAAGAAACACAACTATTATGCACTCATACAGTCCTGTCGTCCTGCATTGTTGCTTTGGCGGTCGAGAACTCACACATGAACACTTAAATGACATTACCGTTTTCACATAATTATATTTTTGTTGTTTACACTAAGAATTTTTTACTTAATGCAGTACAATTGGCCAAAATGCAAAAGATTCTCATTTTTTGTTTAAAACCTTGTTGCGTAAACCTGCTTAGAACACTGTATAATTGTGAAACCAAGGTCAATTCTATTATAGAAATTTATTGTAAACATTATATAAAAGTGAAGCCAAGTCATTGCCTTTTTCTGTTAACGTAAATGCTGTCAACAATGCAACCTATGCAGAAGTAGACCTGTCCACTTCTATCCAAAGTGACCTACAAATGAGGATTCAATTAAATTCAATTCATCTTTATTTCTATAGCGCTTTTACAATGTAGATTGTGTCAAAGCAGCTTAACAGAAGTTCTAGTAAATTGAAACTGTGCCAGTCCAGTTTTCAGAGTTAAAGTTCAGCATTTAAATTTCACAGCTGAAAGTCCAAACACTGAAGAACAAATCCATCAATGCGCAGCTGCACAAGTCCCAAACCAAGCTAGCCAGTGGCGACAGTGCAGAGGAACAAACTTCACCATTTGACAAAAGTGAAAGAAAAAAACCTTGAGAGAAACCAGGCTTAGTTGATGCACTTCAAATCACCAGAGAGCAGCAATATATAGATGCAATGACAAGTCTTTAGTTAAGCTGCGTCCCAAATCGCATACTTGTGCACTTTTCTGCGCCATTTTGTAGTATAAATAGTGTAATTAGTGCGTTCACACTGAAAACTCTAACAATAATAAGTGCACTTTAATTACTCGGATGATGCACTCATTCCACCGGTAAAATTAAGTGTGTAATGATGGACACTTCACGCACTCAACAACCGGAGCTTCGTGCACGTAATGGAAGAGGCGGAGCAATCATGCGCACATGTTGGATAACTATTTATTTTGGACTGTGAAAGCAAATTTCTCCAACGAGAGTGATTATAGCGCCTCCCGATGGTGAATGCGGTTAGACTCATGCCAGGTATTATTAGGAATTTTGGTCATTTTTTTCTCTAATTTGGCAACCGTCAAACGTCATCAGGGAAACGGTTTGAACTTTCGCTTAGTAAAAAAGCCATTAGTGTTCCATTTGGGACAGCACTACATACATATACTATGCTGTTGAGTGAGTAAGTGCATAAGTACATAGTGCATAAGTGCATAGTGTATAGTGTGTCATTTGGGACGCAGCTTTCGTTATTTTAGCTGTTTAGTATTATTATTATTATTAGTATTATTTATATTATTATTAGTAGTAGTATTATTAGTATTATTATTATCAATACCTTGTAATAAATAACTTATAGGAAAGTGTCTGGTGCATATGTAAAAGAGAGAATTTCTCCAACGGGTGGTTTGTCAAGCCCACTCACCTGCATGAAGCACACTCAGAATTGCACAGTTTTCCAAAAACATACAGTGTTTATTAGAAAGAGTCTGGTGCATATGGAGAGCAAATACAAAAATCACATCCTTCCACAATATATACCGTTTATATTGAAGTTGATATTTAGATGCATCATGCTGGTATTTCATAACATAAAATTTTTACGAGGTGGGTCGTTAGCCCTACGCTTAACCCCCAACCTGGAGATTCCATAATACTGTATATAGTATGCTAAAAACAGTAGTATGTGCGAATTCATAGAATTGGAAAAACTATTTGTGAGAAGTACCCAGATGACCTACTACTTCCAGCGAGATTCCATTCATACCACTCACATATAGACCATACTTTTCTAATGATTTAACAGTAAATTATACCTACTGAGTAGTATTACTGATTTATACTCAATGCATCTGCAGTCTGTTAAGTGTGTGCTGTGAATGTAATGTCATTGTAATGTTTGTGGAGGTTCCCTTTGGGTGCACGTGACTTGATTTCAGCTGGTGGAGTGCACAAATTTTTTTGAGACTCGAGTGAACAGTTCAGGCAGCACCACATATCATTTGAATTAAATATGAATCACTTTGAATAGATTTTGGTACGCCTGTACAGACATCTTTATAATCCGTTTATGCGTGATCATAAATAATCAGGTAATTTCAGATAATTAAATAATTCTTGGAGAGAAATAGCAACAGCCATGGGAAAGGAGAATGTTTTTGTAAAAAAGTTTGTAAAAAACTTGAGGAATAGTTTTGTTAAAGCCAATAACAAAGGCCATGGAAAAAGTGGAGACCCATGTGGTTTTAACACACAATTATAGTGTATGTTTTTCCACCATTCACAGATTTTACACTAATGTATATATTACTGTTTTGAATTTAAAACAGTTTAATAGTTACAAAACTAAAATTAATTAACAAATGATTTCTTTGATAACAGGAAAAGAATATTTGAACCTATTGGTTTACAATATACTGATATCCCATTTTTCTAGGTTTCATTAGTGATAATGGTCAGGAATGTTGGACCATTATTGCCTTTTTAGCATGTAAGTAGAGGACACAAACTAGCCAGACAGTAATGTGTTAATTTTAGAGTGGGCTTAATAAAAATAAAAATCTGTGTTTTTCTTAGTAAGTGTACCTTTTTTGCTTTTATTATTGCCATAATAAAAATATATATTTATAGAGCAACCTATGTTCTGTTGTCAATAATAATTTAATACATTTTAATGGGTAGAACTATCCGACATTAACAAACGCAAGTGATGCGAATAAAGTTTGATAAAAAAAATCTTGAAAAATCTTCATTCATTCATTCATTATTTCATTCATTTTCTTTTCGGCTTATTCCCTTTATTAATCCGGAGTCACCAAAGCGGAATGAACCACCAACTTATCCAGCATTTTGTTTTACGCAGTAGATGCCCTTCCAGCTGCAACCCATCTCTGGGAAACATCCATACATTCTCATTCACACACATGCACTACGGACAATTTAGCTTATCCAATTCACCTGTACCACGTATCTTTGGACTTGTGGGGGAAACCGGAGCAGCCGGAGGAAACCCACACGAACACAGGGAGAACATGCAAACTCCACACAGAAATGCCAACTGACCCAGACGAGGCTCGAACCAGCGACCTTCTTGCTGTGAGGCAACAGCACTACCTACTGCGCCACTGTGTCACCTGAAAAATCTTTCTAATCATTAAAAAAATAAAAAATAGTTAGTTAAAAAATCTTGAATGACATTATTAATATGATGAAGTTCTGGAAACTTCCTACTTTTATGTTTACCCATCTGATTTCCCTGTTGCTTTAAAAAAATATCTCAACGGCGAACACATCAAGTATAAAAGACTTGTCTGTTTTGCGAGGTGCGCATGTACTCGGTGGAGGTCCATGATGTGGTGCCAGGCTAAAGTATAAATTAGCCTTAAAAAGTGATTTATCAAGCCCTAGGTTATAAAAACGCAGTGTACACTGAAGAATTATAAAAACACTGGGTTTAAAATTTAAACTGAAGTCAATCCATTGGCAGAAATGCATCATGGCACAGGTATTTGCAAAAATGTAGGTAGAGTCACATTTTTCCAGTGAGCCCAAGTCAGAATGATGCCTGTTGGGTTGCAGTTTTACAATTTAATCTGCTGCGTGTAGGCTGATATTGTTAGACACATTAAGGGGAGGCTTTGTCATGTCAATTAGAAATGTCATTATTGGTGACTCCCTAAACCCAATATCCCTCTAAATGCACTACTGCTGCTTGTTCTAATGTCAATAAATAACCATTCATGAAAATATCCCAGGTAACATCAGCATAAATGAGATTTGTAAACTGACCATTATTTTATGCGCCAATTACGGATGGTTAATACATTTTTGAGCTGGTCGGCATGGGTGATGACGGCATTTACGATGCCATTAAGTGCCTCTGTAATACCATCATTAAGCTGTTCATTATGTAAAGACTGTGGTTTAATCTCTTAGGAGGCTCCAATCACCACTGTGCTCTATTAAAAAACTGCCGCCCAGTGATTGCCACAGACTGGGCCTGTGCTGAGGATATCCCCCAAATTTCTCATGCCGTCATCACAAACCGCACAAAGGGAACAAGATTACAAAATGTTGTGTAGGTCATATCAGAATGAGAATGAGAAGCCTGTGCAATTAAACTCAGTTGTTCTGTATACTCTCTGCCTTGGGTTTCGCTCAAATTCTTGTCGCAGGAATGAAAAAGCATACAGCTGTGTTCTTGCGCTGAGATTTTTGTCACAAGGGAATCTTTTGTACTTCTGTTTTGAAACTGAGCCATGAAGCAGTGAGATTTGTGCGAGAGACATGTGATATTTCAAATGCAGCATTTGTTTTCTTCGGGCCTTTTGAACAAAGTGAAAGCATTGTTCCACAAGGGTATCCTAAGATGACTTCTTCTGGCCATATTTCTAATGCAGGCTTCAAGTTGAGTTAGAAATGGAGAGGATTTAGAAATAGATGACTATGAAGCTTCGCCACGCATTGATAAATAATTCATGCTTATGCATTAATGCACATCCATAGATTTGCCATTGATGATTTGTTTTGGAGTAGCTACTTCAGAATTTAGTTTCCTGCCAGGATCCTGACACCCCTGTCAGGTGTTGTTGTCTAGCATTCTGTGTGGTTTTGTTTTCTCTGTGTAGTTCACCTATGTGTCTGGTCGTATTTGATTCTTTAGTCGCCTTAGATTTTTATTTTTTTCTTTGTTTCCTTCCTCGTTTGAGTTTGGTATGCTGTAGATCTTTAACCAATGATTACTGAGCCTGCCTTAGGGTTTTGCTCTCCGGTTCTGAAGCCGTCTTGTTTTGACTTGAACAAGTCGTAATATTGACTACCTATCTCATAAATAAAGTATAGGAGCTTCACAGATGCGTTGAAGAAATGAAGGCAATCACAGAATGCATTGCATCATGCTCAGTGAAAAACAAAATCCAAATTGTGCTTTAGTTTGAACACAATATTTATACTGCAAAATATAAGTTGCATTTTTCAAATTTGACCCCATATTTCAAGTAAGACTAAACTAACCATATATGTTGTTTTAAACATTGTCTATTAATTTACACAAGGCAAACTGCAGGTTCTTAATATGGCACAACAAATATGCTATTTTGTAAAAACTGTGATGCTGGTGTGTTCAGTCTATGCATGTGTGAGTATTCAACATAATCTCATGGCAGTTCATAACTTTTTGATGTAGTGGCTAAAGCTCTGCTCAAACTATGAGATTTTAGCCACAATTTTGTCATCCGAGACAAATTTGGGAAATCCAAAAAGATTCCTGAAATCCTGGGCTAAAATCTGTGGTCTTTAATCATCGGTTAGATGTTCTGGCAGTTTCAGAAGATTTCAGACACTTTCCTGCAGTGTGACAACAGCTGCGATGAGTGTCAATCCAAGAACCAATAGGAGCGCCGAATTTGATGATGCAATTCATGCAACTATTCAAATAATCAAATAAAGCAAAATTTGCTGTGAGGAATCATTTCAGAACGCAGGATAGTAAAAGTGTCACAGGTGGATGACATCAAACTCTGGGGGCGTTTTCTTTCTTGTTTCGTACGTCTTTATTGTCGTTCAGTCTGATTTTATGGTGGCTAAGACCTTTCAATGTGACATAGGAGCTATGTTCATGCAGTCTGACATGCTACAATCGTGAGCCAGCCTTTATTTATATGTAAACAATTTAGTACGATTTGCTCATCCACGGTTGGGTTTAGGGGCTGGGTTGGGTGCCACAAACTCGTGAATTCGTATTAATTAGCCACTAAACTGACAAAATGTAAAATAGTTACATTTCTTTGTGAGATCAAGCTGGAGTATTTGGCACCCAAAACAACAATAGAGGACTACAGAACTTTTTAAACAATGTTGTTGTCTGCCGGCAAAACATCAAACACAAAAAGAAGACATTTCCATTATAAAAATGTTGTTCATGCTCATTTGTATTTGGATCTCAGTGCTCCTGTACTACTGCAAAAATGAATAACTTCCTAGTAAAACGTGTAGTTAGCTTAACAACATTGCATTTATGTTGGATCCAGGGTATGTTTACACGACAGCGGTGCACTAATTTGTGGCAAAGTTTCACTTCACACTGATTTTCAAACATGACACTGTATTCTGTATGTCAGGCCAGTAGATGAGACATTCCATTTGAGTGGGCTCATCCATATGCCCTAATCCCTATAAAAGGTTTCCCCCCCAGAATGACAGTTTCAAAGGGATTACGGCATAATAATAAACCCTTCTGAATGGAACACAACGTGCAACGTAAATTAGGGCTTCACGATATTGTAAAAAACATTGCAATATTTAGTTTTTCTGTTATATATACTGTGATGTGAATATAATTTTAAAAATTCTTCTTTCCATTAAACAGAAATTAGTGAAAAAAAAAATACAGAGGCGCTAATAATTCAGGAGGGCTAATCATTCTGACTACAACTGTATATACAAAACTAAATTAAATCACAGATAAAAACAATAGAACAAATATAAAACATTGAATAAACAGTGCTTGACAGTTTTCAGTGGAGTATTGAGGTATAGAAATTCAATAATCAAAGGTAAAATAACACTCTATAGTCAAATTAATTACATTAATCAATTAATCTTTGTGGCAAAAAAAGTGGCAAACTTTCTAAATTTATGTGTCTAAATGGTTTAAATTGACATGAAAAAGCTTGACGTGCTGCAATGTGATATTGCAGATGCGCACATTGCGATATCATTGATGAAACGCTAAATTGTGTAGCCCTAACATAAATCAACTTCCTTGTGTAAAGGTCAGAAGCATGGGTCCCAAAGTGTCCATCAGTTATACCCTTCAAAATCCTTCATTTTGAAGAGCCCTTCGAAGTGGCAAGTTTTGAGCCATACGATTTGGAACAACATTTTATTATGGCGGCCCTGATTGTTTTCGCTCCTAAGTGCCTTTCAAAGGGCAATATATCAATGAGATGGAAAACCAATAACCAACAACTTGAAACAACAAGAAGCGTTCTTGCTGTTGAACACTAGCAACACGCAACTCCTATTTTAGATGCATAGCTTTAAAGGGCACCTATGATGAAAATCATCTTTTGTCAGCTGTTTGGACAGACCTGTGTGTAGGTATAGTGTGTTCACAGTCATACTGGGGTGAAATAAAGACAATAAGTGTCTTTTTTTTTACATTTTCTGACATTAAAACAGGATGCAAATCCCCCCATTTTGAAGCCCACCTTAATGTGACGTAGGAGTGTGGTTTTCCCTGCACACCAAACGGATTGACAGCTGCATATTAACATGTTTCAGTAGTAATATGTATAATCATTAGGACAGGATGTGTGCAAAGCAACTGTGATTAAAAGATCAGTTCGACTCGCTGTAATCATCAGTCATCATCAAATGTGATCAAGAATGAGTTTTACAAGCTGAAAACGTTTTTAAAACATGCATGTTTGTAACGATTTACAGCGACCATCTTTATTACCACAGCCAATTATAATAGAAGATACTTCAATCCCAGTTTCTGGACATTAAATAAGGTTTATTTTATACATTAACATACCGGATATCCATACAGCAGTGGATATTAACCTGTATCCTGTTACATTTGCCTTGGAAAAACAGTGTGTATGTGCATGAAATTTGTAACGACATTGTGTGTGACCCATCGTTGCAGAAACGCTTAAATTAATTCCACAAGAAATACATCAAATAATCATTGGTAAAATTCTTACTGTAGTATTTCTCATGAACGGTACATAAGATCTGCATCCTTCATGTATGTCACTGTGCTGTTTATCTGACGCAGCCGAGGCAGAAACTGAGGCACACTCTGACAGGCACAAGGGAACGGTGGGTGAGGAGAACTAGCATTAAAGGCACAGGCAACAAAAAACAGATATATTGAAAATGCAATATTCTGAAAGATATAATAAATAATCTGATGGGTGTTTTGAGCTGAAACTTTACAGATACATTCCAGAGACACAAAATACTTAAAGAATGGGTAAAATAGGTGCCCTTTAATGCAAACACTGTTAGAGGAGGAACTTTTTAGCGTGCATATCCTAGGGTTCATGCTTGTGTAGCGGAGTCTTGTATTATCACGAGTGATTATCCAATCATCTAACTCTTGGGTGTGTATATAAGGGAGGATTGTGTGTGTGTGTGTGTGTATTGGAGCACCACTTGTGCGTCACGACCAGAATCTCGCTGTTTCCGCCTCTGCCCCTTCCGTTCCTGCAGGTAGACGTTTTTTTCCTTTTAGTATTAGCGTTATGTAGCTGTATTTTTAACTGGCTGTATTTGATTTCTTAGCAACGGGAGATAAGATTGGCTGTGGCTTATGGTCACTCACCCCAGCCGGATCGTTCTTTTATTCCAGTGCTCATTAATTTTGTCATGCGTCCGTGAGTGCATGTTTACAAAATGGTTCGCAAACTAAAGGTATGTACGATTTTAAATATTTGCGCGTCGATCTGTTTATAGATTTCTAACATACTTGTTGTTGTTGTTGTTGTTTAGGAAGATTAACTGTGTGTGGGCGGACTGTTGGAGGGTCCTGTGGAGCAACATTGTGATACTGCTGCTTTTAAAGCCCGTTCGATTATTGTGCTGCTTGTTTCATTTTCTGATGACAGATTAACGTGCGAACTATGAAGAGTCCAACTATTGCGCTGTGAATCGCTGACGCTATATCTTCATATTGAGAACTTTACACTCAGATTCAGTCATTTTGTGTATCTAAGGGAGAAGCTGTTTAGCACGTGCTGTTGATACACGTGTGTGTTCGCGCGTCTGTGTGTTTGTATGCTTATTGGTTTTCTTTTGTGCTTTATTTTCTTTATTTGTACTTCCTGTGGGAAGTTAATATTTTTTTGTTTTCATAAGTCAAATTGGGTTGTTATATTTCAGTTTATTCCTCCTCTGTGAAGATATTTTTGTGGATTGCTGTATTTTTCTATTGTGTGTGTGTGAGAAATTGAGACGTTTGTGTACAATTAATTGTTTCCCTTGTATTTTAGGAGTCGAGGCTTCCAGGCAGGCCACTAGTTGTCCATCGTGTGCAGTGGTGGGATATGACAGAGAGTGCAGTGTGTGTTGTGTGGTCACGTATGCTTGTGTGCGTGTGTGTGGTGCACTTGCGGTAAGACCATTCTATTTCTGTGGAATTTGGTGCTTAATAACTAGTTACCTGCCACTGGTAAGCCTCTAACTCCTATTGTTTTTGTGTTTCCTTATATGACTGTGCTGTTGTTGCTGACGACGAATTTTTTAGAGACTTTTTATATTATATATTTGAGGAGAATAAAGTTTTGTATTTTGGGTATTCACGTCTCATGCCTATTCCTTACACTAAATAACCTGTGTTTAATTTCCCTGTGATCAGGGTGGCGTAGTCAGCTTCAATTTAGTATTTATCTAATCCCCCAACTTACCACCTTCGCCACATTCTGGCGTAGTCGGCAGGAGGGAGCGCAACAGGGGCAGGCAACAGGAGGGAAAGACCTTGTTGGAATTCTCCTTGGCGCTGATGGGCCTCCTAGAGAAGGTAAAGGAAAAATCCCCCACTGTTATGTCCAACACTGACATTTTGTTGCGAGATCAATTTGTAGAATATGTTTGTGACGCTTCCCTTCGACGCGAATTAAAGCAGTTAGTACGTCGCCAGCCCAGCTCTACTTTTTTAGAGGTACGTAGTGAAGCTATCTGGTGGGAACAGGAGGGCACACCAGGCGGGGCAAGGGGGCAAAGTTTATCGCTCCCTCTGGCACGCAGGTTTCAATACAGGGTATCGGGGGGGTGTATTGTCTGGTCGTGATTGTCCGCCTGCGCAATCTGAAATGGGGCAGCTTAAAGAAATGTTGAAGATACAGCAAGAACAGTTGAACCAGCTTACGCAGAGTGTTGCCATGTTACAGGGTGCTGGTTCACGGTCCCGTCCTTCCTCTTTCCGTAATGGTCCTGTTATTTGTAGACGTTGCAGAAAACCAGGCCAATTTGCACGCGACTGTGAGACCGATCAAATTCCATCACAGACACCTATTTGTTCTGGGGCTGGTGGAGGTAGGCAATTGCCCTCTACACATGTCTCGGAAAACTAGCTCCCGTCGTGCTGAAGAGCCGCAGCTCGGCTGGGGAAAATGTTGGCTCCAATACTATTCAGCCTAATTTGATGTCGTCATGTCCCCATTTAGACGTGTTAATTGGTGGTGTGTCTGTCCCGTGCCTAATTGACACTGGTTCGATGGTGTCAACCATTACGGAAAGTTGTTTTGTTCAGCATTTTGAGCCATGGGGTCAGGATCGTTTGAGGTCGTGTTCGTGGTTGCAGCTGAGGGCTGCAAATGGCCTCTCTATACCATATATTGGTTATGTTGAGCTGGATGTCGAGCTGTGTGGTAAACTGGTTCCCCAATGTGGGGTCCTGGTGGTCAAAGATCCTCCTGGAGGTTTGCGCCTTCGAGCACCAGGTGTTTTGGGTATGATTGTTTTTGGGCGTTGCTACCAGGAACTCTTTGGCCAACATGGCCCTGCTCTGTTTGACTGTCCCTTTGTTTCTACCTTCTGTGCTCCACCTTCTGTCTTTCAAGCCTTGCAGTACTGCCGTGAGGCTGGTGTGCAGTGTTCCCTTGTAAATGGGGTAAGGGTGAAAGTGCGTGGTCCTCGGGCATGTCGGGTTCCAGGTGGAACTCTAAGATTCGTTGCAGCAACTTGCACTGAGCAGTTAGCTGGTGCAACGCTGCTGTTTGAACCGACGGAGTCGGGGCTGCCAGAAGGGTTATTGGTCTCCCCTTCCTTGGTGCAGGTCAGTGGGAGTTCAGTGTATGTACCAGTGGTAAATATAGGCTTATCCGACGTGTTACTCTACCCACGTAGAGTGTTAGGTACACTGAGTGGTGTTCATGTGGTAAGCCTGCCTGCAGGTGTGACAGAAGTTAGACCCTCGGTGGTGGGTGCTTATTCCCAGGCTACCCAAGCAGCGAGTACCACTGTCTCTGCGCAAATTGAGGCCTTGGATTTGACTGCCTTGGCAGTGTCAGAGCAAGCTAAGGTTAGAGCTTTGTTAACGAGGTATCAGGGAGTGTTTTCTGAACATGAGGGAGACTTGGGATGTACTAACCTAATTTCTCATGATATCCCCTTGCTAGATGACGTTCCAGTGAGGCAGCGACATCGCCGGGTACCCCCCTCCGAGTATGAGGTGGTTAGGGCTCACATCAACCAGCTGTTAGAGTCTCAGGTAATCCGGGAAAGTTCTAGTCCCTATGCATCCCCCATAGTCTTGGTTAAAAAGAAGGACGGTAGTTTACGTATGTGCATAGACTACCGTCAGCTAAATGCCAAGACTAGGTGGGATTCATTTCCCCTTCCAAGAATTGAGGAGTCACTGGACGCGTTGACTGGGGCTTGCTGGTTCTCCACTATGGACCTGGCAAGTGGGTATAACCAAGTCCCTGTCAGCGAGGGAGATAGACCGAAGACTGCTTTTTGTACCCCGTTTGGGCTGTTTGAGTGGAATCGGATGCCCTTCGGGTTGTGCAATGCCCCCTCAACGTTCCAGCGGCTTATGGAGCGACTGTTTGGAGATCAGCAGTGTATGTCATTACTTTTATATCTGGATGACATTGTTGTATTCTCCACTTCAGTTTCTCAGCATGTGGACAGGCTGGAGCTGGTATTAGGCCATTTGGAGCGTGAAGGGCTGAAGGCTAAATTGGAGAAATGTGCCTTCTTGAAGCCAGAGGTAAAATACTTGAGACACGTCATTTCATCTAAGGGGGTAGCCACTGATCCCAGTAAAATTGAGGCAGTAGTCAATTGGCCATGTCCTTCTAGTGTTACAGAGTTGAGATCTTTTCTGGGGTTTGCCAGCTATTATAAGAGGTTTGTAGAGGGATTTGCCAAGTTGGCTGCCCCTCTGCATAAATTGGTTGGTGAGTTTGCTGGGATAAAGGGCAAGCAGGTAGGGAACCGTTTTGCTAGCGCCTGGACCGAGAGGTGTCAAGAGAGCTTTGGAAGGTTAAAGGAAAATTAACCACCACTCCTGTGCTTGCATATGCAGATTTTTCCAAGCCCTTTATTTTGGAGGTGGACGCTAGCTATCAGGAGCTAGGGGCAGTCCTCTCTTAAGAATTCGAACGTAAGGTGAGGCCAGTTGCGTATGCTAGCTGCAGTTTAAGGCCCACGGAGCGCAACATGTCTAACTACAGCTCAATGAAGTTGGAATTTGTTGCGCTCAAGTGGGCCATGACAGAGAAATTCCGGGAGTATTTGTTGAGTAACAAGTGTCTGGTATTCACAGATAATAACCCCCTTAGTCACTTGACAACTGCAAAGCTTGGGGCTGCAGAGCAGCGCTGGGCTGCACAGTTAGCTTCATTTGACTTTGAGATAAAGTATCGTTCAGGCAGGGCTAACCGAAATGCTGATGCGCTTTCACGGCGAGACCCAGTGGTATCGGGTGTTTTGGAAGGGGCAGCCCCAGGCACAATTATCCCGGAGTCATTGCGGACGGGTAACTGAATTGGGGTCTGCTAGAGTAGCCACTCAGTGTGTGATTTTGACACTGCCTGGTTATTCTGCTGTTGATTTAAGCTCGTTGCAGGCAGTGGACCCCATGATCCAGGAAGTCTTGCCATTTTTGAAACGATGTACTCGTCCGAGTTATGAGGAACGTCAGCACCTAACCAAGTCAGCCTTGATTCTACTTCGACAGTGGGACCGGTTGATCGATAAGGAGGGGGTGCTTTATCGACGGGTTTATTGCCCTAACGGTAAGGAGGAGACTTTTCAGCTAGTCTTACCTGTCACTCTAAGATCAGAGGTTTTAGAACAGCTACATCAGCAACATGGCCACCAGGGTATAGAGCGCACCACAGAACTGGTACGACAGCGGTGTTACTGGCCAGGACTAACTTCTGATGTGGCAAGTTGGTGTCAACAATGCAAACGTTGCCAGGTAGCTAAAGATACACGGCCCCTGGCTAAGGGTTTTATGGGGCATTTATTGTCTTCTAGGCCAAATGACATCCTAGCGGTAGACTTTACTGTATTAGAGCCAACTAGCACTGGTATCGAAAATGTTCTAGTAATGACTGGTGTCTTCAGTAAATATACCCTAGCTGTCCCAACTAGAGATCAGCGCGCAGAGACAGTGACTCGTGTTCTAGTTAATGAGTGGTTTTACCGATTTGGGGTCCCAGGGCGCCTCCATTCGGACCAGGGCCGAAACTTTGAGTCACACCTAATACGGCATTTGTGTGACCTGTATGGTGTAGAAAATGGCAATGGCCAATGTGAACGTTTTAACCGCACCTTACATAACCTGCTGCGCACTCTGCCTGTTTCTAGGAAGTGCGATTGGATGGCTTGCCTTCCGCAGGTAGTGTTTAGTTATAACAGTGCCCCTCATCAGGCCACTGGGGAATCACCTCACTTTTTAATGTTTGGTCAGGAGCCGAGATTGCCGGTGGACTTTCTGCTAGGAAGAATACCAGAGCCAAAGGAGGGCAGCGTGCATGAATGGGTTATAGAACACCAGACCCAGCTACAGGTAGCCTTTGCAGGTGCACAAGAGCGGTTACGAGACATGGCTGATAGACGGAAGGCCCAGCACGATCGGACTGTTCGTGATGAACCACTGGGGGAGGGTCAACTGGTGTACCTCCGTGATTTAGGGGTAAGAGGTCGTCACAAGATCCAGGACTTGTGGAGCCCAGTGGTTTACCAGGTAACTGGGGCGCCACCAGAGGGTGGTGTGGTGTGGTGTACACCATTGCACCAGTAGATGACCTGTCCAGGGTGAAGAATGTCCATCGCTCTCTCTTAAAACGTAGAGTAGTCCGAGGAGCTGCTGAGCTTGGTGACCAACCTAGACTGCAGCTAAATACAACAAGATGTCCCTTTATTGGTTGAGGATGAGGTGGATTTGGTGGCGGTAATACACGGCAGAAGCCCAGTTTTAACTGGGCCAGAGCTGGCAGAACCGCCATATGCTCCACCTCCTGCTCAGCAAGAGGAAGCATCTCTCAGGGAACAGGGATTCATTGTGGGTCCTGAACTGGAGGTTCCCATTGGTGAGTCAGATCAGGCTAGTGATGGGGGTAACACGTCGTACAGGACGTGTTACTGCGGGTCGCCACCCTAATCCCCATCACCTCCCACGTTCGGTGGGGCAGATTAGTGGAGCTTCTCTTCAGCAAATGCAGGTCTGTAGTCCAGACCTCTTTAGGCCTTGGGATTAGCCAAACTTGTTGGATGGTGAGCTCGTCGGGGTGGTGATCCAAAAGTAAGGGGTGGATTGTAGCGGAGTCTTGTATTATCACGAGTGATTATCCAATCATCTAACTCTTGGGTGTGTATATAAGGGAGGATTGGGGTGTGTGTGTGTGTGTATTGGAGCGCCGCTTGTGCGTCACGACCGGAATCTCGCCGTTTCCGCCTCTGCCCGTTCCGTTCCTGCAGGTAGACGGTTTTTTCCATTTAGTATTAGCGTTATGTAGCTGTATTTTTAACTGGCTGTATTTGATTTCTTAGCGTCGGGAGATAAGATTGGCTGTGGCTTATGGTCACTCACCCCAGCCGGATCGTTCTTTTATTCCGGTGCTCAGTAATTTTGTCATGCGTCCGTGAGTGCATGTTTACAAAATGGTTCGCAAACTAAAGGTATGTACGATTTTAAATATTTGCACGTCGATCTGTTTGTAGATTTCTAACATACTTGTTGTTGTTGTTGTTGTTTAGGAAGAGTAACTGTGTGTGGGCGGACTTTTGGAGGGTCCTGTGGAGCAACATTGTGTTACTGCTGCTTTTAAAGCCCGTTTGATTATTGTGCTGCTTGTTTCATTTTCTGATGACAGATTAACGTGCGAACTATGAAGAGTCCAACTATTGCGCTGTGAATCGCTGACGCTATATCTTCATATTGAGAACTTTACACTCAGATTTAGTCATTTTGTGTATCTAAAGGAGAAGCTGTTTAGCAGCTGATACACGTGTGTGTTCGCGCGTCTGTGTGTTTGTATGCTTATTGGTTTTCTTTTGTGCTTTATTTTCTTTATTTGTACTTCCTGTGGGAAGTTTATATTTTTTTGTTTTCATAAGTCAAATTGGGTTGTTATATTTCAGTTTATTCCTCCTCTGTGTAGATATTTTTGTGGATTGCTGTATTTTTCTATTGTGTGTGTGTGTGTGAGAAATTGAGACGTTCGTGTACAATTAATTGTTTCCCTTGTATTTTAGGAGTCGAGGCTTCCAGGCAGGCCACTAGTTGTCCATCGTGTGCGGTGGTGGGATACGACAGAGAGTGCAGTGTGTGTTGTGTGGTCACGTACGCTTGTGTGCATGTGTGTGATGCACTTGCGATAAGACCATTCTATTTCTGTGGAATTTGGTGCTTAATAACTAGTTACCTGCCACTGGTAAGCCTCTAACTCCTATTGTTTTTGTGTTTCCTTATATGACTGTGCTGTTGTTGCTGACGACAAATTTTTTAGAGACTTTTTATATTATATATTTGAGGAGAATAAAGTTTTGTATTTTGGGTATTCTCGTCTCATGCCTATTCCTTACACAAAAGAACCTGTGTTTAATTTCCCTGTGATCAGGGTGGCGTAGTTAGCTTCAATTTAGTATTTATCTAATCCCCCAACTTACCACCTTCGCCACATTCGGTTTCATAAATGCTTTCAACTGATGTTTCTGAAATGCTACGTGTTTAGCTTCATACCTATGCTTGCATTCACATCAAAACTGAAGTATACTAAAGCCATTAGGAGGAACTTGTATTATCAGACTTTATACAGCTTCATGCTTATGCTGGGATTTTCGTCTCAAGGGAATGGTATGCGCTACACAATTCTGAATCCAAGCCATAAAGCGTTTTGAGAGATTTCAAACGTAGCATTTGTTTTCCAAAGCCCTTTTGAAGAACGTAGCAAGCGAGATAGAAATAAATATATATATATATATATATATATATATAAGTAAATGCCATCGCTATCTTAGTAAGATTAGGAATTTTGTGCTCAGGGTAAAGACATCTTTGGCAATTTCATCTCTTTTTTTGTGTTATCTGTGGTACTGCTTGTTTTGGGCTGTCCGTCAGTCAGATATGAGACAGCTGTCAAAGGATGAAGATACTGACACTTTTTTTTCGAAGTATTGGCAGCAGATTCAGGCGACACGCTGCTCCCCAGAGCTTTCAGACTGACAGGCTTCTTTCTCTTTGGTTTCTAGTCCTTAGTTCCTTTTCTGACACGGCTTTCATATTTGTATCCTGCTGCCATCCTTTTCGTTTGCCTTGGTTGGAGTCCTGCAGATAATGCACTCCTCTCTTCTGAGAGTGTCAGTATGTGAAGGTGTCTGCAATGTTTGCAGATCTCCAATGCATGATGCACTGAAGCACTAGGACTGACGCCGTTTGTTTATTTGGAAAAAGCAAGCCAAAACTGTGGGATAAGCACAATAGGGCTATAGATGTTTAGGTTTCCAAGTCATGCGTATTTCTGCCTTAATTTGTTTAGGGAAGATACTGAGAGGTTGAAGTATGGGAACTTGACTGTAAAAAAAACAAACAAAAAAAAACAACGAGACTGAAGCAGAGAATGTGGTCCATTAGCTTGACTAGGATTAACTAGCAAAAAACATTCCTGACTAACATTAAATCTCATTGTACTACTGTTTCCGTGCCTGGTTGCTTTTATTCATTCATTCATTTTCTTTTCGGCTTAGTCCCTTTATTAATCTGGGGTCGCCACAGCGGAATGATCCACCAACTTATCCAGCATATTTTTACGCAGTGGATGCCCTTCCAGCCACAACCCATCTCTGGGAAACATCCACACATTCTCATTTACACTCATTCACTACGGACAATTTAGCTTACCCAATTCACCTGTACCGCATGTCTTTGGACTTGTGGGGGAAACCGGAGCACCCGGAGGAAACCCACGCAACCACGGGGAGAACAAGCAAACTCCACACAGAAATGCCAACTGACCCAGCCGAGGCTCGAACCAGCGACCTTCTTGTTGTGAGGCGAACGTGCTACCCACTAGGCCACTGTGGCGCCCGGTTGCTTTTATATTTACTTTATTTTGATTGGGCATTTTTAGATTTCACATCTAACAGATTGGGTGCCACGGTAGCGTAATGAGTAGCACATTTGCCTCACAGCAAGTAGGTCGCTGGTTCGAGCCTCGGCTGGGTCAGTTGGCATTTCTGTGTGGAGTTTGCATGTTCTCCCCGTGGTTGCGTGGGTTTCCTCCGGGTGCTCCGGTTTCCCCCAAAAGTCCAAAGACATGTGGTAAAGGTGAACTGGGTAAGCTAAATTGTCCATAGTGTGTGAGTGCGAATGAGTGTGTATGGATGTTTCCCAGAGATGGGTTGCAGCTGGAAGGGCATCCGCTGCGTAAAACAAATGCAGGATAAGTTGGCGGTTCATTCCGCTGTGGCGACGCCGGATTAATACAGGGACTAAGCTGAAAAGAAAATGAATGAATGAATGAATGAATGAATCTAACGGATTTATCAAAACGTCCAAACATATTAGCCTCCTATGTTACACTAGCTTGCTAAAACTAACATACATTTGTAGGGATTTAGTGAAGTTAAGCCCATTTGCTACATGAATTAAATAAAATATTTTAGCTTTATACAAGCTTTTTCCCATTTCTAACAATAAAGCTATCAATAACAGGTTTATGCATTATCAAGGCGTTATGTAATTGTCATTTTTAATAACGTGATTACACAACATTCAGCAAAATGTTCACTTTCAGTAATCCAATAAGGCTAACCTTTTGTCTTTATCAAAAAACTTTTGTCGCTGTTCAAACATGTTCACCCTTAATTGCTCAATCACATGACGAAAGTAACGTGAAACATGAGTCAAACTTTTTTTAAAAACTGCATGTTAAAGTCAGCAAAGTTAAGTCTGGTTATCTACTCTATGAATATTGATTATTATGTTTATAAAATCTGGGTGGCACGGTGGTGCATTGGGTAGCGCTGTCGCTTCACAGCAAGAAGTTCGCTGGTTCGAGCCTCGGCTGGGTCAGTTGGCACTTCAGTGTGGAGTTTGCATGTGCTCCTCGTGTTAGCATGGGTTTTCTCCAGGTGCTCCGGTTTCTCACACAAGTCCAAAGACATGCGCTGTAGGTGAATTGGGTAAGCTTTATTGTCCATAGTGTGCATGTCCTGGTCCTTGAGGTTGGGGGTTGAGCGTTGGGCTATAGACCCACCTTGTAAAAATTAGATGCTACAAAACACCAACATTGTGCGGCTAAATGTCAACTTTGACATAAATGGCCCTGGGAGTGAGTAATTTTTTTTCTTCTCAAAATTTTTCCCGCTAAAGTTAACAGGCTACACAACTAATGTTTGTTTGCTTTACCAATCGTTAAATATGTTTAATTGATCTTTTTTCTTTCCTATATTTGACATCTCAAAGAATTTTTTCAACCATGTTAAAAAATAAAAAGCCTACTATGCTAAAGAGAGCAGGAAGGGCATGTGTTACGATTCTTATTTTGAAGAAGCAATTCAAGTCAACATTAAAACAAGCAATTAAGTTTAAATGAATCAAAATAGCTACAAATGCTAAACCATTACTATTATCAGTTTATATTTTAAGTTCAATACATAGTGCTAGTAAGGTTATGGGGTTGATTCCTAGCAAACAATACTGACAACATTGTTTTGGGTAGCAGCAAAATATGGCTTTAAATATGGCACACTGAAATTCTGCTGGTAAACTGGTAAAACGGCTTTGTTTACAAGCATGTCTCATTATGTTTATCTTGATTAGCATTTAGCCACAAGTGATTATCTTTATTTTAAACTGAATGAGACAGCTTGGCTATATGAGAAATGGATTGTTTTTTGTTAGCTAAGCTCTGATGCTTACCTAAGGAATGTGGATTTTCATGTGTACTGTAAATATGCTCGTTAGTTCATCATTTTTTATCTCTGGAGCAGCAAACATGACAGATGTGCACATCATTTTTTTGACAGTTTTGTTCCACTCAATGGAGACCATGTGGCATTTTGCCGCAAGTCTAATACCTCAGGTCTATTCACAGTAAGGTACAGAAGAAAATCCCTATGGAAAAACTCTTTTTTTATGATTATTAAATATTGATGATGAACACAGCAGTTTTGTTCCAAAAGTGCACTATATAGTATGAACTTAAACTACGCACTATGTTAATTTATTTAGTTACACAAGATGTTTCTAGTGTCATTTAGTATTAGTTATATGCTCTTTTATTATTTTGTAATAAGTGTTCAATGTTTTCTTTAAAATTTTATGTAAAAATGTTCTTAGTTTGATATTTGCTTTTTATTTTTATTCATATTTAATTATATATATATATATATATATATATATATATATATATATATACTGTATATAAATATATAAATATATTTTTATATTTATTGAGCCTTACGGATTAATGGTTGTTTTCAATTGTAGCATCAAAGTGATCTATGACTCATTGTTTATTCAAGAACAATCATTCATTCATTTTCCTATGGCTTAGTCTCTAATTCAGAGGTTGCCACAGCGGAATGAACTGCCAACTATTCCAGCATGTGCTTTATGCAGCTGATGCCCTTCCAGCTGCAACCAAGTATTGGGAAACACCTATACACACTCATTCTTTCTCTCTCTCTCTCTCTCTCTCACACACACACACACACACACACACACACACACGCATACTCATACACCACAGCCAATTTAGTTCATTTAATTTACCTATACCACATGTCTTTGGACTGTGGGGGAAACCGGAGCACCCAGAGGAAACCCACGCACACACGTAGAGAACATGCAAACTCAATACAGAACTGCCAACTGACCCAGCCGGGACTCAAACCAGCTACCTTCTTGCTGTGAGCCAAAAGTGCTATTTAAAAACATACATTGGAATGATCCGACAAATTAAGGCTGGTTTATAATTCTGCGCCGAGTGATCGGCATGATCCACGGCCGATGCCTTGTGCGTTGCTGTGCATTTATACTTCTGCATGCTGTTTTGTGTTGCTCAACAACAACACTTCTGAAATGCTAGCTGGCAGTAGGTTTGTATGTTCCTATGGGTCTAGTTTCTTCGCTGGAGTTTTTTTTTTCTTTTTTTTCTGAACACTACCTTAATGTACAAGTACCTCAAACTCGCTCATTCTAAGCAGGAGCCAGCGGACATGCCAAACTTTAATCATACGGTAAACACAAAACAACAGCCTTCATCTGAAGCTCCTTCACGGGAATCGACACTTGTAAATACTCGCTCTTACCCCTCCCCACACTCGTCAGTGCTACCAAGCCAACCAATCACAGGGCTTGCGTTACGCATCGTTGCGACGTGTAGTTAATTTTTTTGAGAGGTGTGCGTGAGTGTCGGCCAATGTGACTGCGTGAATGCTGCAGCGGACCATACGTGTGTGCTTGATGCAGAAATATAAATCAGCTTTTGTCCAGCATATGTTTTACGCAGCGTATGCCCTTCCGGCTGCAACCCAGTACTGGGAAACTATTTAACATTCATTCATTCATTTTCTTGTCGGCTTAGTCCCTTTATTAATCTGGGGTCGCCACAGCGGAATCAACCGCCAGCTTATCCAGCATATTTTTTACGCAGCGAATGCCCTTCCAGCCGCAACCCATCTCTGGGAAACATCCATACACACACATTCACACTCATACACTACGGACAATTTAGCCAACACAATTCACCTATACCACATGTCTTTGGACTTGTGGGGGAAACCGGAGCACCCGGAGGAAACCTACGCAACCACCGGGAGAACATGCAAACTCCACACAGAAATGCCAACTGATCCAGCCGAGGCTCGAACCAGCGACCTTTTTGCTTTGAGGCGAACGTACTACTTACTACGCCACCGTGGCGCCACTATTTAACATATAATGTATTATGTGCATCACAATGCTCAAAATACAAATGGAAATATAAGAAAGTGTTGTTGTTTTTTGTTTTGGGAGAAAGATCCTATTTTCAGTTCATTCATCTTGTTCATTCAATATTGCTTCCTATCTGCCTTACAGTTGTCATTACATGAGAGAGCAACTGACGGAGCTTCCAATATTGTCCTGAGTTTTTTTTCTGTTTCATTTGTTTGCAGTGATAACAGCTCTCCATTTTCCCTGCGAGACCTGCTTATCGTAGCCAGGTTGTTTGCAGATGAGGTAAGCAGGGAGAGAGATCAAATATTGTACCGGGATCTCCAGTGGCCACATCTACTAATTGGCAAATGTCTTGTATTGAAACACACTAACAAACAGATCACGAAACAGCAAGCTGGACAAATCAGACCTTTGTAAAGCTAACAAAGTGTAATCATTTCTTCCTAACCAGACCATTTTTTGCAAAAATGTGCCTATGGTTTATTGCACTTAAGGAAAGTAAAAAAGAAATAAATAAAATGAAATTACCTTTTGGCATATTATGAAGACTTGGTTAAATATGGTTCAGCATGTGAATTACCTGTTCAGTCTATTTAAATGATTTTCTTAATCTAAATCAAATTTCTTATAATGATAAAACTGGAAAACTGAAAAAATAAATAAATAAATAAATAAAATCTCCAGTGCATGATGGAAACACCAGTATTACAAAATCGAGCTAAGATTTACTTAATTTCATTGCTTTGATATTTCCTCAAAGAATCACTAGCTGGCTTTCCTTCACCGTGTTAATGCACATTTTGAAGTATTGCATGAGAAACGAGTGATGAGTGTCTTTTTTTGTCTTTGAACTCTGAAAACATTTGCTTGATTTTAGGATGTAAACCCAGCTACAGTAAGCATGACAAACAGTGCTAAATAAAACATGAATATAAGGGTTAATGTCTCCTTCAAATAACTACAACTACAAAACATACAATGTTTGGACAGTATGGAAAACACAAATAAAAAAAGAAAGAAGTGATTCATAAATTTGAAATATATATATATATATATATTGGTTCTTGCAACACATTTCAAAAAAGTTGAAACAGTAAAGCATTTACTACTTCGTAATGTTGCCATTTCTTTTCACTACAATTAAAGGACATTTAGGGACTGAAATTTCAGGTGTAATTTTGTACCATTCTTCCTAGAAACAAGCCTTAAGGTGGGCAACAGAATGGGGTTTTCGTTGTCAAATTTTAAACTTTAAAAGAGAGGTCGGGAACATGGACAGGCCAGTCAAGTATCCTCTTCCTCCACACCCAGGACTTTGTCATGCTACCCCCTCTGCCTTTTCAGCCAAATATAAACTATCATAGTGTATTAAACTAAAAAGTTGTAATTTTGAAATGTATTAGAGATAAAATTAAATAATAAATGTCGGCATGAAAGGTTTTTTACTATATAGCCCTAATACAAAACAGTCCATATGGAAGTCTATGCATTCCACAGAGCTAAACAGGCTAAAGCAACGCAGAAATACTGTTTTCAATTGTTAAAAAAAAAGAAAGAAAAAGATGCAAAATGGAAATTTAAAGTGAGGCCAAACAAATGTGATGGATAAAGCGTTCAAACGAGACCAGTTTAGTTAAAGCAACGGCAATACAAGTACGCTCAAATGAGCCACAAGCCATTCATTTACTCAATGCAACATTCTTCCCCCTGACAACATCTTTTCAGCTCATCCTGCCTCCATTCTTCTCAAGCTGTCTGGCTGCATTCAGTGTGCAGTATGTACCGTGTACGCCTCCAGATATTTTGCTTCCCCGGGGAAATCCGGCTTCGCCAACACACACAACCCTTCCCCTCGGTTCCAGCTCAAATCCTTGCAAGTGGAACCTCAAACGGCTCAGCGCGAACACACGTACGTACAGGCTTTTCCAAGGTCAGCGGCTCCATACCTTCCGCTCGACTTCAGTGACTCGCAACTGGCAGAATTGAAAAGGTTTGTCAGGCTGATTAATCTGGCAAGGCGTTATGTAGAAGGTGTCTGATCTCTTTTTGACAGACAGTTAGGATTTTCTTCTATCCTCTCCCCGACTAGAGCGCCACGCTCTTATTTAACAAGATCAGATGTTATGTCACAGCAAGGTGCAATTTTCATTAACCTCCAGCTGCGCTATGATTTGAATGTGCCAGCCCTGCAATTAGTTGATTGTGATTGATTGATGAAGTCAGTGGCTTTTTTCCTTCTCCCCCTTCCTCCTTCAAGGGCTCAGGTAATTCATTCGGACTCGTTCCCTCCTCCCCCCCTTCGCAGCTTGCGCATTATTCTCAGGCTTGGCTCGCCTGAACGTTCCCTGGCAGATTTGTGGTCACGGCATGGGGCAAATGCAAGCGCTCTCATCACAGCGTGGCCGCGACATGCTAAGCGGTAATGAAAGAGGAACAGGTGACATTGGACAAAATGCTACTTGACGTTTGTCACCTCCTCCACTTTCATCCAGAAATGAATGCGTGATACGGTGTCAGGACGCTGATACAGTGCATTCTGTCACATTAATCATTTTTGTACATGTTTGGGGGCTGGTGAATGCTTGATTCTGACTGGCTGGTGAACATGCTAAGGTCTGCAGCAATACTGTAGGTGCAGGTAAAGTAATTCCAGGCAAGTTTTTATTTTTTTATTTTTGCTGTATTCTGGTTCCATTTTAATGAACTATTTTACAACCTACAACAGTGAAATATCATATCAAAACACTTTATATGAGAAGTGGAATAAACTAATGATACACACAGGAACAGTTTGAGTACAAAACCCTGACAAATACCTTGAAATACAACATCAGTGTCTTTAAGTGTGGTAAAATTGTAGTATGCCATTTATATTACTCCAGTCTGTTGAATTATTAGAAATTAATGCACACTCCTCTTTATGTTGTGGCCACTTCACCACCTCGATGTGCATTATTATTTCTAATAATTCAACCGCACTGTCAATTATCTTATTCAAAGTCTGAAACTGAAGAAGTAATCTACTAATAAAGCAGAATACACTCCACTGAGCAACTGTTCTGTGGGTGAAAATTAGGGAGAATGACCAGACTGGTGCAACTGGTAGAAAGCTGATAGAAAGAAGTATCATGTTGTGAATGACAGAATGCATTATTTATTTGCTGCAAATGTTCAGAATTCACCTCAATCTTGTCTGAGTTCAGATAATTGAACTCACAAAAAAAGTCAAGTAAGGGTAAAAAAACAAAAAATAAACGTGTAAACTACTGTTGAGCAAGTGATGTGGTGCTTCACATCTGGTGAACTGTAAACCCAGCATTAGTCAGAGCCTACCTGAGTATTGTTGGACCATGTCCATGCCTTTATGACCACACTGGACTCCTCTTGTCATGGCTCGATAACCAGCAGGACAACGCAGCATGTTATAAAGCTCCAATAATCTCAGACTGCTTTTTTGATCCTGACAGTGAGTTATGACACTACTCTCCAACACTCTATACAGTGGCCAGATTTCAATCCCATAGAGCACCTTTGGGATGTGCTAGGTAGGGGGAATCGCTTCATGAATGTGCAGTCGATAAATCTGATGCTGTCATGTCAATATGGACCCAAATCCCTAGGCAATTTTTCTAGCACCTCAATGAATCTACTGTATGCCACAAAGAATTAAAGCATTGTTGAAGGCGAAAAGGCTCCAACCCTGTATTGGTAAAGTGTAGCTAAGTGGCCAGTGTACAGTGAAATCCATACATACAGTACACACTCTAAAAAAATATTTGTTATCTTAACCCAATGATGGCTCAAATTTGGACAAAACAAACTGGTGGGTTAAAAAGTTCCAATCAAATAAAAAAAATAAATGAAAAATTAACCTGACATTGGGTTCATCAATATTTTACACAGTACCTGTATGGGAGACCAGGAAAGCTAGGTTGCTAGGAAGTGGTGTTAGTCAGACCAGCAGGGGGCACTCAACCTTCGGTCTGTGTGGGTCCTAACAGCCCAGTATTTTGAAGAGTATACTGCTGTCTTTCGTTAAACCTCTGTGGTTATTAATTTGCCCACTGGCCTCTGTCCATCATGGCCTCCTAACCATCCTCATATCATAATTGACTTCATCACTCTGTCTCCTCTCTACCAATCAGCTGGTGTGCAATATGGCTGCAGTTGCATCATACTGGTGGTGGACGAGGAGATTCCCCCCAAAAATGTGTAAAGTGCTTTAAGTGTCCAGAAAAGCGCTATATAAATGTAAGGAATTGTTACTATTATGATTAAATGAGGTGTAAATATGTCTTCAAAAAATGCTAATTTTCATTTTAAAACAGGAAGCTGAAAACCCAACAGCTTAAAAAGAAAAGAAATCAATAAGATTTTGTCCAGGAAACAGGTCAATAGGCCACTAATCGAATATCATATAGAGAGTGTTTCCATTGGAGTTCATGAAAATGAAAATTCTAATCAAACCTCACATTTATGAGTTTCCTTATTCTGTCGAACACATTTTTAAGAAAGCTAAAAAAAACAGCAATCATTGACATCCATAGTAGGAAAAACAATATGGAAGGCAATGGTTGCAGGTTTCTTCAAAATATGTTCTTTAGTTTCCAGCAGAATAAAGAAACTCAAACAGGTTGGGAACAAGCAAGTAAAAGGTGACAGATTTTCTTTAATGCTAATGCAAGTACTCTAATTTTCTTTTGTACAAATTGTCAAATTTCCTTGAGCCAAAAAATAAATATATAAAACAATTAGTAGTGGTGTTAGACTTTTGTATTTCAAATATTTATCTAAACATGAGACAGACTGTCATAAATGTACTATTTGCTGTGTTTAAAAAGCTTGCCAGTTTTTCTGGATCTGTTAAAGCTGATTAAAGTCCAAACTACTCTGAAAAGGGTTTAGGATTTGCTTTGAAATAATTTCCCTCAGAAATGGCTGGTAAATTGCACACATAAATTCAAAGAAATGGCAAATTGAACATTTTGAACAAGAGTATCTGCTTTACAAGCTGAAAGTCTATAGTGCTTGCTTTTAAGACACAAAGCAATTGTCTTTTGTTTTATTTAAAACTGAAGCTTAAAATAGTTTTTTTTTTTACACCTGACAGATGTCACTGAAATGAGTGTCCTGAGAATTCACACCTGTCTATATGACAGTGCAGGGCTCTGAAAATAGTAAAAAGAATAAGGTGAGCATCCTTTTTGCACATTACGAATGTGTTTGATGTGTCTTTTTGTGGCAGTATTTTGGACAAGTTGTTGTTTTAAGTTGTCAAAATGGAAATTCACAAAACACAATGTCTTTTTGTTGTTGTTGTTGTTGTTTTTATTACCAAAATGACTTGAACACATCTGCATGTTTCCTTAATAAAAACACTTGCTGAGCAGCGTGTTGGTAAACGTTGACGACCGCGTCATTATTTGAAAATGGGTTTCAAGGCATTCAGACACACAAGACTAGACATTTCCATGGTTTCTCTGACTTCAGACATCCTGTCATCAGTCATCCCTGACGAATCCAAAATAATACATTTCCCTGTTAAAATATGCCTGTGAAGCCAACCATCCAACACATGTCCCTTTTTATTCTTCTCTGCGCTTGTTTCAAAATCTAAAATGCCAAATGTATGCAGAGTCAGACACACACAGCCTAAATTATAATGAGATCATCTGCTGTAAATGCACCATTACATGTCAAATGCCCAAACAAATGGCATAAAAAAAAAACAGAATTAGCACATGCTGTCCAAAAACCCATAGTGGTCAGAGTGACGAGTTTCAACACAAAACAAAAAAGTCTTCCCTCCAAAACCTATGAGCTCTGAAACAGCTAGAGCAATCTGAAAATATTTTCTAAATATAATCAGTTTTATGTTTTAGAATATACATAACGTATGAAATATGCATAAAAACGGCTTTTTTACTTGACATGACAACTTTAAATAAGACTAAGCAATGTCAAATCAGCAAAAGCAGTGTACACTTTTTGAGATCTCAAATTTCCTTTGTGAGTGCCATTCGCGTCTACTATTCTAACGTAAATCTACCAGAGGCAGACTGACTGACTGACTGACTGACCGATCCCCCAACCCACCGACTGCCCTAAACCCGACCCGAAAAAAAAGCCCTCGCGATTTTTACCTCGTTTTTTTAATCTTTCCACGTTCTTCCACCATTCTTTGCTGGACTCTATTCCAGTCATCATAGTCAACTGTCGCCACCCTGTAGCATTCGTCTTAAAGATCAAATGCAAACATACGTTCCTCTGGCTACATAATTCGTGCTCTCTAGAAATGTAGATAGGGTTATGTTTTCACAATGAGCCTGTGTTGTTGTTTTTCAGTGTACACTATAAAAAATGTTGGGTTTTACACAATCAATTTGTGTTGGGGCAACATGAAAGAATTAAGTTAACTTAGTTGTTCTTACAAATTTAAGTGGATTGAACATAAATCAATTAAGTTGTCCCCCAAAAAACCTTTAAGAGTTCACACTTAGCTGATGATTTATAATAAAGCTTGTTTGGCATGCCGTCCCGGGAGAGAGCCCTGAGCTTATAAGATTGTTGAGCCTAGGAGCCTCCCTTTAGCAGGGTGAGAGGGAAGTTTGAGCTCAGGTAGATCTCGATGAACTCCACTGACTTATTTCTGGCTAATGACAGATAAAAGGATGGCTAAAGAGAGATATACGGCTTACTAAGAGTTCGACTATGATACCATTTTAGAATGTTCAGGTTACTTAGGTTTTGGACTGTGGGAGGAAACCAACTCGAAACAGGGAGAACAACCAAACTGCACACGGACATGTCGACTGGTTTAGTAGGGAATTTAACCTGTGACATTCATTGAGGCAACAGTGCTAATCACTCAGCTGCTGTGTCACCCAATCTAGAAAGGAGGGGGAATAGGGGTGGGAGAGGGCATTCTTCAAGACGAAGATACGGAGGTAAGAAACTCTGGTTATATACAGTATAGTAAGTTAGGAGTCTGAGGAGTCTGAATGGTGAATCATGTGTGAGCTAATGAGGGACCAGCTGTGGATAATCATAAGCATGTGATCCTCTGGAAATTAGTTTATGAATAAACTTCACTAAGAATTGTGTTGTTTCAGCTCATTTTAAATAAAGAGTTTGTACAAACAGCAAATGTAATATTTTGAGTGCAGGCAGTTTTCATCTCCACTGTATGTTTTAGCAGACAGTACTAGCTGATCCTTAGTAATTAATAGTCAAACGTATTTGCAATTTCTAAGTGAACATAGATTCTAAAAGATTTTTTTAGAGCATGCTTCACAACTGATGTGCATTCTGGGTTTGCCTTGTCCATGCTAAGGATATACTTGACGGCACATTGGATTTGGGCCAGGCTGAGGAAGCACACCGACAGCTCACTAGGTTTTGGAAGGCAGCGTATATGTCAAAAAATGGAGCCAATTTCCATAAAGTATATTGTGTTTAATCCTGCTGTCACCGCCGAGGATGATTTTGCTGACATTTGAATATGGCCTCAATTTTTTTCTTCTTTTTTTTTACCTCTCCGCCCAGCCTGGTTTGCAGGAGAACTCAAATATCGAGCGCAGCTACCTTTATCACAGCATCGGATCGATACGTCATTGCACAGCTGTCAGATAAGTCATATCAGCCACGTAGACTGCAAGATTCTTCCCCCTTTCTAACCTGGATTGTTTTCTCTGGCCTCTTTTCAAATTGGAAATAGCTTTGGTAGGAACGTTGGAGCTGCTCTAACAAAAGGTAAACCATCATCAAGGTAAAGGTTATCAGATGTGGCGCCCTGCGAAGTTTCAGGCACCAATCCTGAGCGCTGGTCAATTCCAGACTGAATAAAGCAACGCAAAAAAATGTGTCTCCTCGCTGCAAATGCCAGACAATACTAGAGTGCCAATTAGTTTGACACTGCTGTAAAACACGGCCTGGAAGAACCCAGCTTGCATCATGCTTCATGCATTGGTAATGACAAAAGAACTTAAATTGCCTTTCTCTGTTGCCCTTGAAATTTTAAATCGCTTGCTGTGTCTCCTTCCATTTGTCTTTCATGCTTCCTGATCCCGGAGTCATACTCTCTCAACAGTATAAAGTGTTTTTTAAAGAAACAAAAAATGGCCGGATGCCTCTGGAATTCTTTGTGAGGTTTATTTCAGTTCGAATTTGATTTATAGGATGCTGAGATGGAAAAGATGTGTTAAACCAACTGCAGTAGCCGCTCGGAAAGTGTTTTGACACTTAAAAATGAATGAATGTCAAAGTATTAGATATGAAATATCAAGCCAAATGGCACAGGCTCAAATGTTTGCTTAGAAAATGTAGTTTTAAATGATCAGTCTGTCAATGCATTGTTTAAAATGGAGACAGAACGCTTTTAGGTTGTGATTTTTAAAGACCAGAAATAGTAGTTAGAAATATTCCGTTTGGGGTGGCACGGTGGCTCAGTGGTTAGCACTGTCACCTCACAGTAAGAAGGTAGCTGGTTTGAGTCCCAACTGGGTCAATTGGAATTTCTGTGTGGAGTTTGCAAGTTCTCACTGTGTTTTCTTTGGGTGCTCCGGTTTCCCCCAGAGTCCAAAGACATCTAGTATAGGTGAATTGAATAAACTAAATTCGCTGTAGTGTATGTGAGAGTGTATGGGTGTTTCCCACTTTTGGGTTGCAGCTGGAAGGGCATCCGTTGCGTAAAACATATTGTTGACAGTAAAGTATAGTAGTGACCCCTGATGAATACAGGGACTAAGCCGAAGTAAAATGAATGAATGAATGAATTTTCAGTTTGGATCTGTTTTTACTGGAATGTACACTTAAGAATAATTCACTTTGTTTTCTTAGAATTCAGTCACAAATCAGATTTTGTGTCTGTACCTCACAGCTCTGACTTTTCCTGTAAATATCTCAATTTACGTTCAGCAGTTTTTACTTTTTTCCCTTCAAATTCAGGATTTACAATCTGGATTTTGTCTTAGAATTCCCCACAATTGTGACATTTTTGCTGAATTTTAATTGTGCGTCTTGCAATGACGAAGATGTTTTTTTTTCTCACATGACAGTTGCAATATTTTTTCCCTTTCCACCACAGATACATAAGCATTTTTTTTTAAAGTATTTTTTACAGAAAGGGTGTGCTAAACCAACTGCTATAACCATTTAAAAAAGCAAATGCATTTTGACAATTACATCAGACAAATAAAATGTCACTGATACAAACGATGAGGTTTAAAAGACAAAACATTTTGATTGTAATTTCAGAATCATTTGGATTATACATATTAATCATGAATTTGCTTCTCCAGGATGAATAAGAGCATTCCCAACACAATCTCAAGGCAATTAATAACTTTTTGATTTAGTGGCTGATTCATATAAAACTCATATGTGTCTGATATGTACAATTTAGTATGACTTGCTTAACCCCAATGATGGCTGGGTTCAGGGGCAGAGTTTGGTGCCACGCCTCCTTTTAAAAATCATCAATTTCGTGCGACTTAATTCGTCGAATTCGTAAGATTTTGGCAATAGCTGGCAAAATGTAGAATACTTAAATTTCCTCGTGAGATCAGGCTGGCATTTCACATAGTTGAAAACAAATGTTAAGCCAGCTAAAAAACTTCTATACAGAGAAACTAAAAAGTATTTTGACATTAAGTCACGCAAAAAAAAAGAAAACAATGTTTGAAAGCCATTGAACTGGAGACATAAAAACAAAACCAAACAAAACAAGCAATTTGTTTTCTTTTAATGACAAAACACTGATCAAACTAAACACTAAATGTAATTATCATTATTTGATTACAAAGCATCATTCACACTTTTAGAATTATTCAGTTTCAAAGGGTCAAAATTATTAAAAACATTCATCATGGATTTGTTTTAGCAGAATGGATTAGACAATTTCGTATTTGATATTAGACTATCATAAGAGACCTTCACACATCTTAACTTGTCAGCAAACATCATTAGCCGGTTCACCATGTGGTTTCATAATCATTAATATCAGAACATGTGGTCTATTAAGGCAATAAGTGTTATGAATATAGGGATAAGAATTTCAACATCTGAACAAACACACACATACTGAGTTTTCACAATACAAACTGTATACAAATTAGCTTATTATTATACCTGTCTGTGTTACGCACTGTAAGAATATTAGTTTGTGTCTTGTTTATCACTTGTTATAACTTGTCCACCTTTTATGAGAAATATATACAATATATACAGTATATAATATTTATTTGTCTCAGATTTCACTTTAGGAAAGTACATTACCTCTGAACCAGCAATGTACCAAACCTTTTTTAAGTTAAAAACACTTCAAAAAAGTCTAAAAGTGCTTTGATGCAAGATTGTGGGATAGTTTGATCTTACCTCACAAAAGCCTTTTTATACTGGGTCAGAATAACCTTGCGGTTGCTATAGTAAAGCTAAACCCAAACGTTTTGTAAAACACAAGTACTGGATGAGAAATGTGTGTAATGGGTTCATTAATTTATTCGATTATTATAAGATTATTCTGTTCAAGTATAAACAGTTTGTTTACTTCAAAATGCTAATATAGCCTATATGGCTACTCGCTAATAAATAACCACATTTAGCCTACATGAAATATACATTTGAGTTGTAATTATTTTACATTACAATTATTTTATTGTAAAGAAAAAAAAAACATGTAAAAGAGCTCATGAACCAATTAGTGTTGCAATATTACCTCTGAAGAACTAAATTCAACATATTCTTGTACATTTGGTGGCTAATAACACTTTGCAACTCTTAGCATATTGCTAGCATGTTTACTGTCTGGTCCCGTGTGAAGACACGCATGGATGCAGTGAATATGAAAAAAACTATCCAGTTATTAACCAATGAAAACAAAGTATTCTTATGAGCTACATAAGAATGGGAATGATTGGTATGCCATGATGGGTAAGCGCCGATAGAGGGAATTTGGCCAAGACACCAAGGTTAGTGACACCATGGTATTTTAATGCCCACAGAGAGTCAGGACCTCGGTAAATGCCTCATCTGAAAGCCGCCGCCCACTGACAGTATGATGTCCCTTTCACTTTACTGAGGTATTAGGACCCACACCAACCACAGGTTGAGCGCCCCCTGCTGGTCTCATTAACAACGTCTCCAACAGCAACCTGGTTTTCATATGTGGTCACCTATCCAGGTACTGACCAGCCTCTGCCTCAACTTAAATGCAGTGAGCAACCGGTCTTGGGCTGCATGGGTGTATGGCTGTGGCATCTCAAAAAGTAAATATATCAGCTAAGCAATAAACTCTACACTATACATAATATATATTGTGGCAGCACAGCACCCTGTCAACTATTCTCCTTACCCAAAATAATTTCCAATCCAATACCTGCGCTCATAAAATATTCCATTTCTACCACAACTTGACAAACAACAACAATATCTCTGCATGAATTAGGTTTTTAAGGCATTTCTACAGTCTCCACTTACTATAGGCGCATACGGAACATAACTGGCTCTCTTTAATCATTAAAAAATCCAGATATCTGTTTTCTCAAAATGTGAGCATGTTAGCATGAGCAAAAATCATGTAGTCTCAGACAGACAATCTATAAAACATTTTTTTTCAGATCTTTAAACACATTGCTAACATGTTTTAAATGTTATGTGTTTGCATGTTGCTAACTTTTTTATCTTTTAGAAAGCTGCCAACCTGTTTCAGCCCACATTGCTAACATGGTACAAGTACTATATTGAACATCGTTAGAGTAAGTTATGCTAACATGTTTTCCATGTTTCTTATGTTTTAACACAGAGACAATATGTTTTTTTGTATATTTTAACCAGCTGCTAGCACTCTTTAGTGTTTTAAAAGCTTGTTTTACAAGTCATGTGATTAAATTACTGACATGTTTTTGCATGGTGCTAACATGCTATCTTTTAGAATGATGCCAACAAATTTTAGCACATTGCTAACATGGTGCTAGCACAATTTGTAACATGCTGCTATCATGCTTATTCATGTCGCTTGCTTATTTTATGGTGACAAATATGCTCAAATAAATAATGACAGATTTTAATATTTCTAAGATGCTTTGACACACGTCTAACACATTTCATGTTTACATATTTTGTTTTAGCATGTTGCTAACATTCTAATCTTTAAATTGTTCCTAACATGTTCTAGAACATTGCTAACATGTTACTGTGCTTACAGCTAATGTTTTTTAATGTTATGCTAACATGTTTATGTTTTACCACACTGACAAGTTTTTGGTATAATGTAACATGCTGTTAGCTCATTTAAGGGTACCAAAGTGTTTTAAAAGTTCTAACATTCAAAGAATTGTATCTGTATGTCTCAGACAGACCATTTTGCTATGTTATTAACATGTTTTAGAATGCTGCCAACATGTTTTAGCACATTGCTAACATGGTACTAGCACAAATTAACATATTGTTAATTTTTTTTAATTTTGTTTTTATTTTGCCAGCCTATTTTATGGGGTAAATATGCTCCTTAAATAAAATACTGTGCTTACCAATACAGTGTGCTGATAAAATATTCAATTTCTTCCACAAAATACACAATTCAATTCACCTTTATTTGTATAGCGCTTTTACAATGTGGATTGTGTCAAAGCAGCTTCACATAGAAGGTTATAGTAAATTGAAAATGTCAGTTTAGTTATTAGCTAGTATATTATTAGCTAGTATAAAGCTGAGTTCAGTTTAGTTCAGTGTTGTTTAATATTCACTACTTAGAGTTCAACACTGAAGAGTAATCCATCGGTGCGCAGCTCTAGCTGCAGTCTAGTCGCCGGAGGCTGGAGAACTCGAGGCTCGTCTGTCCTTGGAGGGTCACAGGAATCCGTCTCTTGCTTGCTACTCCGCCAAGCAGCTGCTCAGGATACAGCGAGGTCCAGGGTTAAGGAGCCTTGGGATCGTCTCGTCACGGGTCTTGGATCGCATCCGTGGCGCTGCAAAGTCTTTGGGGGCCTGGGGATGAGTATCCCCAGTTGGAATAGAGAACAAAGAAAATAATTAGCGTAGCTGCAGTTCATAGTGTATATAAATGAGATGCGTGGAGCACATTCATGCATCATACAGCTAAGTGACGTATTGAGTGTATGCTTTACTAAAAAGATAAGTCTTTAATCTAGTTTTGAACTGAGAGAGAGAGTCTGAGCCTCGGACATTATCAGGAAGGCTATTCCAGAGTTTAGGAGCCATAAATGAGAAGGCTCGACCCCCTTTATTTGATTTTGCTATTCTGGGTACTACTAGAAGCCCTGAGTTTTGAGATCTTAAAGAGCGGGTTGGATTGTAGCGAGACAGAAGGTTGGTTAGATAAACAGGAGCTAGATTATTTAATGCTTTATATGTAAGAAGAAATATTTTAAACTCAATACGAAGCTTAACAGGCAGCCTGTGTAACGAGGATAAAATTGGGGTGATATGATCATATTTTCTAGACCTGGTAAGAACTCTGGCGGCTGCATTTTGCACTAGCTGAAGTTTGTTAATAGAGGAGGCTGGGCAACCAGCGAGCAGAGCATTACAGTAATCCAGCCTGGAAGTCATAAAAGCATGAACTAGCTTTTCTGCATCTGAGATGGATAGCATACTTCGTAGCTTAGCAATATTTCTCAGATGAAAGAATGCAGTTTTTGTGATGTGGGAGATATGGCTTTCAAAAGTTAAATTGCTGTCTAATATGACACCCAGATCTTTAACAGTAGAGCTAATGCTAACTCTGCATCCCTCTAGTTGCAGGTCGAGTTGTGCGATCTGCTGTGTACAGGATTTAGGTCCTATAAGTAATAGTTCAGTTTTGTCTGAGTTTAAGAGAAGGAAGTTGTTGGTCATCCAGTTTTTAACATCTTTAATACACTCAGTTAGTTTTGATAGTTTAGACGACTCGTCAGGTTTAGTAGAAATATATAATTGAGTATCATCTGCATAACAGTGAAAGCTGATACTGTGTCTTCTAATAATGTCTCCCAGGGGCAGCATGTAAATTGTAAACAACAAAGGGCCTAAAACTGAACCTTGAGGCACCCCATACTTAACTGGCCTGACTTGTGAAGGTTGTCCATTAATATTCACAAACTGGTAACGATTAGTTAAGTATGACTTGAACCATTGTAAAGCCGTTCCCTGGACACCTGTAGAGTTTAAGCGATCTATGAGGATATTGTGGTCAATTGTGTCAAATGCGGCACTAAGATCTAGCAGGACTAACAGCGAGATGCACCCTTGGTCAGCAGCTAATAGTAAATCGTTGGTTATTTTCACTAATGCAGTTTCTGTACTGTGATGAGGCCTGAAACCTGACTGGAACACCTCAAAAGCATTGTTCATCTGCAGAAAGGAGCATAATTGGGCAGAAACAACTTTTTCTAGTATTTTAGACATAAATGGAAGATTTGAAATAGGCCTATAATTAGCTAAGTTGCAAGGGTCCAGTTGTGGTTTCTTAATAATAGGCTTAATAACAGCTAGCTTGAAAGAGTTTGGAACATGTCCTAATGACAAAGAAGAGTTGATAACGTTAAGAAGAGGTTCTCCTATTACAGGTAGCAGTTCTTTCAGTAATTTTGTTGGAATTGGGTCTAGCATACTCGTAGCTGGTTTAGAACTATTTATAATTTTGTCTAGCTCTTCCTGTTCTATGTTCTCGAAGCACTGTAGGCTAATTTGGTTCAGTGGAATGTTTACTGGATCTGAAGTATAAGGCTGTACAGAGATTTTAACATCTATTTTTTGTCTAAAGCCTTCTATTTTATCACTGAAAAAATTCATAAAGTCTTCGCTACTCATTTGCGGTGTGATGTTTTGTTCCAACAATGACCGATTGTTTGTTAATTTAGCAATGGTGTTAAATAGAAATCTAGGATTGTTATGGTTATTTTCTATCAGTTTACGGAGGTGCTCGGCCCTGGCAGATTTGAGGGCCCTCCTATAGCTGGACATACTGTCTTTGTACGCAATTCTAAAGACCTCTAAATTAGTTTTTTTCCATTTACGTTCCAAGGCACGGGTTGCTGTTTTGAGAGCGCGCGTATGACTGTTATACCATGATGTAGTTTTATCTTCTCTAGTCTTTTTTAATTTGATGGGTGCCACAGTATTTAGTGTGCTAGTAAAGATGGCATCCATGCTGCTAGTTATTACATCGAGGTCATTTGCATTTGCAGGTGCATTTCGAAATAAAGAAAGATCAGGCAAGTTATTTGCGAATTCCTCTTTGGTAGACGGAACGATAGATCTACTAAGGTGATGTATTGGTGCGGATCTGCTAATGTCAGGTAAACATAGCTTGTAAAGTAAGAGGTAGTGGTCCGTAATATCGTCGCTTTGTGGTATAATCTCTACATCCATGATCTCAATTCCATAAGAGAGAATTAGATCTAAAGTATGGTTTAGCAATGGGTGGGACCAACAACATTTTGCTTTATCCCAAGGGCATGTAGTAGATCCATAAATGCGAGCCCTAGTGTATAATTAGCGTTATCTATGTGGATGTTAAAGTCTCCTACAATTAGTATTTTATCAGTTTTAACTAGTAAGTCAGAAATAAAATCAGAAAACTCTTTTAGAAAATTGACATAGGGTCCTGGGGGTCTATATATGGTGATTAAAGTGAGAGATAGCATTTTATTCATAGTATCCGAAAGCATAACATTAAGCGCCAATACTTCAAAGGAGGTAAACATAAGTCTGTTTCTCTGATTAACATTAAGAATATCACTAAAGATTGATGCAACTCCACCACCACGACCAGTTTGACGAGCCTCATGCTTATAAGAGAATCCTGGAGGAGTTGCTTCATTTAAACTAATATAGTCATTTTGTTTCAGCCAGGTTTCAGTGAGACAGAGTGCATTAAGATTGTTATCTGTAATAATGTCATTTATGATAAGTGCTTTAGGTGCTAGTGACCTGATGTTCAGGAGACCTAGCTTTACGATATTTATATTTTCATTTTTTGGTATTTCTTCTGGTTTGATTCTTAATAGATGTCTTCTAGAGCACACAGTACGCTTATTTCTTGGTCTAGTAATACGAGGAACAGACACAGTTTCTATGCGGTTAGCCGGACATGCATTATTGTAAATTAAGTGGGATGAAGAAGGGTCTATATGGCTAGAATGTGGATTTTTTGAATGTTTACTTACTAGTCAGACAGAACGAAGCGTCCTGGAGATGTTGTCCGACAGCAGATCAGCTCCAGCTCGACTGGGGTGCAGCCCGTCAGCACGGAAGAGCCTAGGACGCTCCCAGAAAAGATACCAGTTATTGGCAAAGAGCAGTTTCTGTTCTTTACACCATGTTAATAGCCATTCATTCAGAGCAAAAAGTCTACTGAACCTTTCACTTCCTCGGCGGTAGGTAGGAAGTTGTCCAGAAACGATGATCTGCGTGGTGGGCGCGATGCGACGAACCGTCTCGATCAGGCTCCTGAAGTCCTCCTTCAGGATCTCCGACTGTCGCAGCCCGGTGTCGTTCGTCCCCACGTAGAGGACGACGGCACCGATGCTCTCGCCAGCAGTCAGGATAGCAGGAACCTGGGCACAGAGATTCTTAATGCGGGCACCGGGAAAGCAGTGAGTGCGTACTTTGTTACCTTTAGTGGAAGCAGCGCGGACGTGGCGAACGATGGAATCACCTATGATCGCCACATCGCGGCCCGTCTCGCGGAGGGGGGCGAAGCGGTTCTCCGTGGAGATCTCGAACGGGGGAGCAGGAGACGTCCTGCCCCGGGACCTGGCAAGCACCTTCCGCGGCTGCACCCAGGGGCCGTGGTAGCCGGGAGTCGGCGTGAACGACCACTGGGCGGACCGCGTACGCGGTGCACTGGGCCTGGACAGAGAAACACGCGGGGTTGAGGTAGACGGAGTGTTGTGATCGTATTGAACACTTACCTCAGATAAGCGAGACGCAGCGCCGGGTGCAGCGAGCGCTGCCCGCTGCTCCCTTAGCTGCGCACGCTTCATCTTCAGATCCCGTATGAGCCTCCCCAGATTGTTGAGCTCGCGATCCAGCAATTCCATCGTAGTTTCTCCTGCACACAAAAGCGACATTGAAAAGGGAGAGGAGCAAAGCCAGTAAGTGGGTAAATGAGTGAGTGAAGGAAGCCGGTAGCTTTTGCTGGCTAGCGGTGCTAGCAGGCTAAAGCTACAAGCAACAAGCGGATGCTCGAGAGACACAACGTTTTAAGGTAGATTTGTTTGTATAAATGTATTAAAGGTATGTCCACCCTAGGTAGAACGGAGAAATATTTAGCGAATGTGGATGTATTCTATGATAAAAATGTAAATTGCGAGTCGAGGCGACGGAGCTTCAAACACACACAGCTAGACTACTGAAACAGCGTCAGTGACGTCACCCGAGCATCTCCACAATAAACAATAACAATCTTTGCATGAATTATGTTTTTTTTTAAGAATTTTATGCTGCACATACACTCATATAGGTGTATATGGGCAATAAACTTGTCTCTGTTTAATTATTAAAAGCCTTAGAAAATAGACAGATCAGTGTATTTTAACATGCTAGCATTGTTTTAAATTGTGCTTAGTTCGAAGTTTAAAATGCAAAAACTGACATTTTTTAATATTTATATTATGCTTTGACACACTTATTTTTATTTTTTTTTGTATGTTGCTAACATTCTAACCTTTGGATTGCTGCAAACATGTTGTAGCACATTGCTAGCATGGTACAGTGCTAGCATAATTAACATTTCTAGTGTTTTCTAATGTTATGCTAACATGTTTTCTGTGTTGCTTTTGTTTTAACAAACAATATGTTTTGGTATATTTTAACATACTGTTAGCACATTTTAGAGTTAAGAAGTTTTGACGTTCGAAATTTTTAATCTGTCTCAGACAGACAGATAAATTGCTAACATGTTTTGGTATGTTATTAAGATGTTATTTTTAAGAATGCTGCCAACATGTTTTAGCACATTTCTAACATGGTACTAGCACAATTTAATATATTACTAGCAAGTTTTTCATTTTGCCAGCTTATTTTATGGTGTAAATATGCTCCTTAAATAAAATACTGTGCTTGCCAATACAGTGTGCTGATAAAATATTCCATTTCCACCACAAAATCCACAATAAACAATAACAATCTTCACATAAATAATGTTTTTAAAGCGTTTTTACACAGTATTCTGCACATCAACTTATATAGATGCATATGGACCATAAACTCTGCTCTCTTTAATGATTAAAAACCCTAGAAAAGTGCCAGATGGTGTCAAAAACAGGTGGCTAATTATCTTAGCACAGCTTTGCACCTCTGCCTCTGACAGTAAAATGCGAGCACCATTTAGACACAGTAAAGAGTAAGTCAGCTTCCGCGTTCTGTGTGCCGTAATGAGCAATGCAGTGAAGTGAGAGAAGCCTTAAAGATAATGAGGAGCTAAAAAACTCCAGCACAGACAAATCTGAAACTCTAGGTGACCCCGTTCACTATGTCATGCAGACCGCTGGCATTTCTTCAAGGTGAAATGTTACAGAAAGCATTAATTAGGTGTCCATAAAATATTTTTTGGGAGTAGGAATTTAGCTACATCTGTAAGTTAATGAGTCAAAAGTAAAATATATATATATTAAAACAATGAAAGAAAGTATATATATATATATATATATATATATATATATATATATATTTTTTTTTTTTTTTTTTTTTTTTCTTTCTAATAATAATTGGAACCAGAGAGCATCGCTCACTGAGCATAACGGAAATGTTATCATCTTATCAAAGTATTTTTAATGATTAGGTTGCAGTCACCTGCGGTCTAGATTATTACTGTAATTATTTTTGACCTAAAAGCCAATTTAGATCTTCATGAAAGTGAAAGCAGAATATTGGAAATCAGCAGAATTTTAATAATTTAAAATATTAATGGTACTGAGAGTGTTGATAGCTTAAAGCATTATAAAATATGGCAAATTATTTTATTAGACAGTGTGTGTGTGTGTGTGTGTGTGTGTGTGTGTGTGTGTGTGTGTGTGCGCGTGTGTGTGTGTGTGTGTGTATGTCATAACTTTGATGGTGGCTGACATGAAAGTTTAAAGAAAGTAGAAGTTTTAAAAGCTTATAGCTTGAAGATTTTCAGCTTAAAGTTGTCAAAAGTTTGGAATTTAATATTTTAATAGGCTAACAGAATTTAGCACTTTCCTAGTTTGATTTAATGCTGGCAACTATGTTGCTAACATGTTTAGTGTTAATAACATGTTTTTACAATAATTTACAATTGTAAAATGTTTACCGCATTCTATAATTAGTATGTTATTAGTATGCTTTGGTTGATGTTAAAATTTTATGCCATCATGCTAGCATATAGTGCACATTATTTGCATATTTTAGCTACATGCTAGCGTGTTTTAAAATGTTGCTAACACACGTAATGTCACAACTGACCAATCAGAATCAAGTATTTCACATAGATTTGTGTGTGTGTGTGTGTGTGTGTGTGTGTGTGTGTGTGTGTGTGTGT
>CAIGQQ010037719.1:15411739-15425275 GCA_903798035.1 Danio albolineatus | reverse complement strand
TGTGTGTGTGTGTGTGTGTGTGTGTGTGTGTGTGTGTGTGTGTGTGTCTGTGTGTGCATGTGTGTGTGTGTGTTTCTGTCATCCTGAACTGTTGCTATACAACAAAATCTGTAAAACCATTGGACAGAGCAGAGATCAACATCCCATATTGCAATTCACAACCATAAATAAATAAATGGAAAATGCACAAAATACAGAAACTGTTAATTAAAATATATTTTTACAGTGTGGGGAAAAATAACATTTTAGAATAAAACCATATACTTTCCCTTTAATTAAATATATTAAACTTGAAAAAATATATATTTTAACGTTATTTCTTTCTCTGGTTGATGCTGCAGAAATAACTGTAAAAAAATAAATAAATAAAATAAAAAAACTTTTAAGCAAATATGTTAAAATTAGAATAGAGATGAGTAATTATGCGTTAACTAATGTGTGAATTTACTGTCACTGATAATGACTCCTTTAATACAGATGAAACAGATAGATTAAATTAATTAAAACAAGGTTGTCTAATTGTTTTTAAATATTTGTATAAGACTAAGAAAAACAACATCTTATAAACATCAAATGCACTAAGAATATTTTAATTGGATTTACTGAAATTTTTTAAGCTTATTGGAATTGGTTGCAAACAATTTACACTACCTGACAAAAGTCTTGTCGTCAATTCCAGTTGTAAGTGCAACAAGTAACAACTTGACTTCTAGTTTGGAAAAGAGGCAAAAGGTAGATTTTTCTGAATCATCTGTTGAACTGCATCTCAATCATCACAAATACCACAGAAGACTGGAACCCGCATGGACCCAAGAATCTCACATAAATCAGTCAGGTTTGGTGAAGGAAAATCATGGTTTGGGGTTACATTCAGTATTGGGGGCGTGTGAGAGATCTGCAGAATGGATGGCAACACCAACATTTTGAGGTATCAAGACATTTGTGCTGCCCATTACATTACAAACCACAGGAGAGGGCAAATCTTCAGCAGGATAGCGATCCTTCTCATACTTCAGCCTCCACATTGAAGATCCTGAAAGCAAAGAAGCTCAAGGTGCTGCAGGATTGGCCAGCCCAGTCACCAGACATGAACATTATTGATCATGTCTGGAGTAAGATGGAGGGAGACGCATTAAGATGAATCCAAAGAGTCTTGATGAACTCTGGCAGTCAAGTTATTTGAGTCATTGCAGAGATGTATGGATGCAGTCCTTCAAGCTCATGGGAGTCATATACAATATTCATTTTATTTTCCACTACACCATGGCTTCTATTCTATACATTATTTCTGTTAATTGACAAGACTTTTGTTTAAGCAAAGTCAGACCTTACTATCCTAAAAAAAAATATTTAAAAATCAAGGCATGATCATATTTTCAATATATCTTTGCCTTTCATATAAACCACTTCTGATACCAAATGATCATTCAAGTTAATATTTGTTGTTCCTAAAACTTGGATAGGCAACAAGACTATTGTCAGGTAGTGTATGTGGGCCAAATTTAAACAAACAAATGACTTTAAACATTACTAAATCGAGTGACCTTGTTTAAATTCAGCCCATATAGTTTGCAACCAACATTTTTCCATGTGGAGAAGCGGGATATTCCAGAAAATCATTCTGTTGTCCACATAAATAATGCTGCATTCAATATCTCACGTTTTATTGTCCATCATGATTTCTCGTTGCGATGTAAAGCACGCAAACCCACAAAACAGCGGAGTACACAATTTCAGCGGCAGGATTTAAAGGTTTAAAGGCCATTTCCGATCCATGCGGTTACATCTCCATAATGGCCTCATTATTCATGACTATGGCCTGAAACACTGAGGTCGAGGTAATGAGCTCTTCACTAGTTGCTGAATATCACTTTTTTTTACATGCATTATGTTGAGGATTCACATATCTTGTGCTCTACTTGACAATTTAGATGATGCCTTGTGAATGTTCTTCTATGCTTGCTTGCCATCCGTTTCTAATATCCAGCAATGATCAGGACCACGTTCGTATAACGAACTTCTCTGGCAGTCAAGTAGATAAGCTGATAAGCAATGTTTAATGCTAAGGCTGCATTCAGATTCCACTGCAATACATAATAGGACATATAAAACATGATAAAACATGTTTTTTTTAAGTGGCAAATAAGTGTATTAGAAGGATTTATGAAGTATTATGACACTGAAGGCTGAAGTAATGATGCAGAAAATTCAGCTGTACCAAAATCAATCAATCAATCAATCAATCAATCAATCAATCAATCTATCTATCTATCTATCTATCTATCTATCTATCTATCTATCTATCTATCTATCTATCTATCTATCTATCTATCTATCTATCTATCTATCTATCTATCTATCTATCTATCTATCTATCTATCTTATCAACCCCACAATTTTTTTAATGTAGCGAGTAGGCGGGGTGGAGAGCCATGGGAACGTGATGAGGCTGGTGCCCCTGGAGTGAAAATGTGAAGCACTTGTGTCTCCCACGGAGGAGCTCTGGATTCTAATAAGAGGAGAGACAGCAATGGAAGATGAGAGGACCAGGCCTGGACACTTGTTTTACTTTCACTTTCAGTTTGGCTGCAGTCTCTGTGAGAAGCTGGCGTCTGTTTTTTTTTCCATTAACAAATTATTTAGTAGTTTGTCGGTTCTCCACCTCCTCCTTCCCAATGGCCAAACAGACAGTACAGTTTATGATTAGTTTTTTTGTTGTTTTCGGAAATAATCATTTTTAATAGTAATAATATTTAATAATAAAATATATAACAGTCATAAACTACTATGAATCATATATAAAGGTGATTGTGTATTAATCATATTTTGGTCGTATAAGGCTACTGTAATTTTTTGTGCAAGTAAATGTAACCTTTGGCACATAAACCTATTTGATCATGTGTGAAACATAGACATGTGGAAATATGTGTTTACATGGGCCAAAAAATAAATAAAAATGAGGGGTGCTGATTTATTCTCATGCTAATTGTTGGTGAGCAGAAATAAATAATAAATAAACAGCAGAAGCTGTCTTGCTCTTTAGAGATTAAAGTCTTTATAATGCAACATTAAGCTTGTTAAATTTCAAGAAAAATGGCAAAAATAAAATGCTGAGAATAAAGTCTTTGTGTTTCAAGAAAAAACAACCTCACCAGGTTTCAAGACAAAGCTTACACATTACACATTAAGTAACAAAAACTTGTTACATTTAGAGAATACAGTCACTATATATATATATAAAAGAAAATTTTTAAAGAATAAAAATTTAAAGAGTAAAATATAATAAAATATTGAGAACAAACTCATTAAATTAAGGAAAAAATAATTATGTTTTGAGGAAAAAATAGTTTTTCATTTTTCATGAAATGCAATGAGTGTAATCTTGTATGTAATGACTTTAGTTTTAAGATGGTTTTGTTTATTTTTTTGTTGTTGTTATTATAGTTTGGAGCTAATCCTTCCATAGAAAATGAAAATATTATGCAACTGAAAACAATATGTCCCTGGACTATTTTATTTGATTATACTCAGTTTGGGAGTTCTCCCAAAGAAGGATGTTTAACGATAGTTGAGAGATTGCAAAGATTAAGTTAAAAAACAGAAAGAAAAGCTCTGATTAGGAGATTTAAAGTCTTGACTCATAGTAGAGGCTTGTACAGTGGTCTCTTTTTCAAAACATATATAGAATTCAAGCTTTTTCCATCAATATTTCTGTGAGAGAGATTGAGAGAGTGTGTGTACACATGGTTGGCAGAATTTTGCAATCTTTACTTCCATTTTAGCAGAATACCTCAAATAAAGATCGCTAAACTCCAGCTTACTTGTTTCCAGGTACATTTAGATCACCTGCAACAATTTTACGTGTAAATATGTGGTCCTCCTAATTAGACAGAAGACTGCCTGATCAACATCCTATTATCAGCACAGCTCATCATTTACAATAGTTTGTCCCTCTTTTCAATTCAGAATATCTAAAATAGAGAAAGAGCCTGATTGCCAGAGTGCAAAATTAAGTTGAATCTTTTTAAAAGAAAAGCTGTGATTGTAGGTTTTCAACCTTTGACATCTGGCAACTACAAATTTGAAAGCTCATAGAAACACAGTTTGAGATACACTAAGAAATGTTGGTAATTTTTTCTTTTTAAATTTAAATTATATTTTAGTTTATTTCATCAACAATTTTCATTTTTGACACTTTCATTTTAGCAAAATATCTCAAATTAAGATCTCTAAACTCCCGGGCGCTGTGGATAATCCACAGGTCAGCGGGTTGGGTAACAAAAAAAATACATTATGATTAATTGGATGTGTTAATGAATTAATACAGATGTGTTTTAATAAATTTTTCATCAGGCAAACAGGCCTTAATCTGCAGGCTAATTGAAAAGAAAAATATATGCACATGGTGGAGGAGGTCCATTTGTTAAAGCAGAAACAGAGACAAAGGAGATATAAGAGAAACTCAAAAAGGAGAACTAAAAACAAAACAAAAGGAAGCAAAGAAAGAAAAGAAAAGTGCTGTGTGGGAGCATTTTAGCGAAGTGGTTAATGAGGATGAATCAAGTGCTGGGTATGTAATATGCAACAGCTGTGAATCGATTTATGTATATGAAAGCCACAGGACCGGTACCTCAAATATGAAACATCATGTGTGTGCTAAATCGAAAGGCCGGTCAAGTCAAAGTTAGACAAGCACTTGTCACAGTTTTTACATTCGTCAGGACATCAAATAATACCACTGTAAGTTAAGTCTACAGTAGTTTCGTGAATCCATGTGTGGACCTGTGCTACCTTGATATATGTCCCTTCCATGTTGTCTTTGACAAGAGATGTGCAGATAAGCTCACTGAATCTGCTGTTAATAACAAACGATCCATAAATCACATAAAATGATATGTATATCGGATGGCAATTGGATGATCAGTATGAAGCCGCAGATTCAGGTGACATTTCAGCTGATGTGCACATCTCTGGTGTAGATTAAATGTGTGCAGATTTTTTTTATTATAATTTTAATAAAATATATTTTGTTGGGGCATTTCAGCTGGCATCTGGCAACCATAAGGATGACGATAATAGATTGTCTCCCTTTTTTTTTTACTACAATTTACTTCTTTGTTTGCCATCTTTTTAATCAACATTATCTAGTCAGTTTTCATTTTAAACTTCATGTAGTGCATCACATTTTGTAAAGATCTAAATTAGCATTAGTTTTACCACACACTTGCTGTTAAGAATTGCCAGTTTGTGCACATAATCTTGCCATGTAAGAATCCCACAACACCTGTGTTAGATTTAGCATTCCTGCTCATCCCAGGGTGCCTATAAATTTCCCAATAACCATCAAAATCTCAAAAGGCGCAAAATATGTGGTGCCCCTTATTAGGCAGAAGAACCCCAAACTGAACGTCTGATCAATAGAGAATCTCTTTGCACCGTCAGGATTCATTATCAGCACAGCTCATCATTTTCAGCCGTTTGTGCCTCTATTCAATTCAGAATATCTCAAATGGAGAAAGAGTGTGTGCACATAGTTGCCAGATAAGCAAAACAGAGAATATAAAAACAGGTATGAAACAGGAAAACTCTGATTCGGGGGTTTCAACCCTTGACATCTGGCAACCACAATCATGAATGCTCAAAGTAGAGGCGTGTACAGCAGTCTGAGATTTTGGTTCTCAAAGTATAGTTTAGTCTCATCAACAATTTTGTAGTATTTACTTTCATTTTAGCAGAATACCTCAAATAAAGGTCGCTAAACTACAGCTTACTTGTTTACTGGTACAATGAGATCATCTGCGACAATTTCACAGTGTAGACTGAATGTGTGCATAGTATACTGACTGCAAAGATGACATAAAACCCTAGGCAGATATTGGATTTAAAAAATATATATATTTATTATTGATGCATTTCTGCTGGCATCTGGCAACCATAAGCATGACTGTAATACTTTGGCTCCCTTTATTTAAAACTACTGTACATTTTAATATGTTTTTAACACTGTCATGGTTTTCCTTCAACAATACTCCATCGTGACAAAGTCAGTTTTGATTTTTTTTCATATTTGAAAACCCCCCTGCTAAATTAGCATTAGCTTTACTGCACAATTGCTGTAAAGAAATGCCAGTTCATGCACATAATCTTGCCATGTAAGAATCCCACAACAACACCTGTGTTGAATTTAGCATGTCTGCTCATCCCAGGGTGCCATCTACGGTAGTGATGAATATCCCAATAACAAGCAAAATCTCAAAAGACGCGAAATATGTGGTCCTCCTAATTAGGCAGAAGAACCCCAACTGAACGTCTGATCAATAGAGCATCTCTGCGCACCGTCACGTCCCATTATCGGCACAGCTCATCATTTTCAGCCGTTTGTCCCTCTATTCTTTCTTGCGCCGGATCTCTCCACTGTCATTAGCTGTAAATCAGAAGCAGAACGTGCAGTGGGTTAAGGGCGATGCTTTAATTACACCAGCTGCAAAGCCGTTTCGGGTCTGGCTCACCTCGTGCCCTGCCTGACGAGATCACATGGCGCTGTCCATCGGAAAGCGGCGACGAATGGCACTTTGAAGCCCACACGCGCCGTAGGATGACCCGCGCTACATAAACAATCCCATTCGCCTCGCTCTACTAAAATAAAACTGAAATAATGAGCAAACTTCTCCATCTCCGAGTTCGAAAGGATTCTATTAACTTCTCCATTCCTGCGACAGGTGAGCGGAGAGGGAAAGCGAACCGTGAGCTATTGGTAAAATTAGGGCTAGTTCTTCCTCAAATGGGTGCAGAGGGAGGTTGTCACACCTTTAGTGTGATTAATTAATGTTTGCTTCTCGAACCTCGGAAGGGAAAGTGAATGCTTCTTCATTTGTGTTGTCAGGATTACAAAGGGGAAGGGTAATCCAAATCAGCTTCTCTGACGATGGCTGCTTTATCATCATTACAATGGGTTTACTGGTGTCTGTTTGCTGCGATTTCCAACCGTCGGCGAGGAATAAATCTATAACTGAAGTTCCTGGCTGTTTGTCACTTTTCCACGGGGAAGCTATGAGGATAGATGGACTCTTCTGGATGTAGTGCGCACATATGAGAGGCAATATCAGGGAATTGCAAAAGCTCTTCAAAGCTACTGTCTTTAGAGTAAATCCTTTTCAGTCAATTAGTCAAATTGATTCCCAAAGTGGTCTGAATGATTCATTAGTCATGAAAAATAAAGTCGTGCAAATCTTTGTCCAAATGACTGGAAAGGTCATGGAAAAGCTCCTTTTCAGAAAATTCTTTTCAATTAGTCAAACTGGCTTCCAAAGTGGACTGAGTGATTCAGTCTGTTTTGAAATAAAAATGTCTGTAAATCATTATCTAAATTACTGGAGCGGTGGTGAAAAAGTAATTGAATTCAGTTGATTTTTAAGTAAATTCTTTTCAGTGGATCAACCAAAATTGGTCAACAACAGAAATGAATAATTCATTTGAGAATATATCCACATTGGATGGGGGATAATGTAATGTATCACATTTAGTAAAAATCTAAACTGCATTAGTTTTACTGTAAATATTACTTCTTGCTGTAAAGAAATGCCAGTTCGTGCCCATAATCTTGCCATGTAAGAATCCCACAACAACACCTGTGTTATATTTAGCATTCCTGCTCATCCCAGGGTGCCGAAAAAAATATCCCAATAACCATCAAAATCTCAAAAGGCGCAAAACATGGTACCCCTAATTAAGCAGAAGAACCCCAAACTGAACGTCTGATCAATAGAGAATCTCTGTGCACTGTCAGGATTCATTATCACTTGTATTTTTGATGAATCAGTCATACTGGCACACGGCATAGTTTCAGTGACTCATTAACAAATAATTTCAAATCTGGAAGTGAAAAATCCAAGTTGATGTTCATTTGTGTAGATTGTTTTTCAATTATTTGGTTACCAGAGTGGTCAAATCTTTCACTTTCCTTCCAGCCGCAACCCATCTCTGGGAAACATCCATACACACACATTCACACCCATACACTACAGACAATTTAGCCTACCCAATTCACCTACACCTCATGTATTTGGACTTGTGGGGGAAACCAGAGCGCCCAGAGGAAACCCACGCAACCACGGGGAGAACATGCAAACTCCACACAGAAATGCCTACTGACCCAGCCGGGGCTTGAACCAGCGACCTTCTTGCTGTGAGGCGAACTTGCTACTCACTACGCCACCGTGGCGCCCTGATGTAATTGTGTTCAAGTAAATTATTTTTGACTATTTGTTTATTCATTAATTTTGCTTTGGCTCAGTCCCTTTATTTTATCAGAGGTCGCCACAACGGAATGAACCGCCAACTTATCCAGCATATGCGATTTGCTCTAACAGTCAGCGCAGCTCCGATGCTGTTTTGCAAACAGTGACACAGACACGCTCATGTCTGGATCCACAAGTAACGTTATTGTTGTAACAAGAAGATAAAACCTTACCTCACAAACATGCCAGCAGGTCAAAGGGGCCACAGTGTGTGAGAAAGCTTACAGCTTTCATTATTTCCTAGCTGGGATCTGATGAACTTCCCTGTCAGATGGTCCAGCGAACTCAGGTGAAGCGTTTTAATTACTCTCGGTCTCCTCCCTCGTCATAGTAAGCTACAGCCATATAATGCATATGTGATAAATGATGTCAGTACATAATAACCTTTTTTGATTATTACTGTACCGATACCAAAATCGTCGCATCTTGATTGCGGTGCATCGAAGAAACAGTTCATTTTTACACCCCAAGTAGACAGACACCCATTCATTTTCAGGTTATATTTCTTGATGCTTTATGCCCTTCCAGCTACAACCAAACACTGGGAAACACCCATACACTCTCATTCACACACATACACTACGGCCAATTAAGCTTATTCAAGTCACCTATAGCGCATGTTTTAGGATTGTGGGGGAAACAGGAGCACCTGGATGAAACACACATGAACAAGGAGGAGAACATGCAAACTCCACACAAAAACGACAGCAGGCCCAGTCAGGACTCGAACCAGCGACCTTTTTGCTGTGAGGTGAGCCAATGTGCCGCCTATTTATCATTATTAAATATCAATTCAGTGATGTTTCAATAAATCTGTAACCAATTGAAGTTGACTTTGTGCTAATTAGTCAGACTGGTTCATAAAGTGATCTAAATGGTTCATTAGCAATGGTAATCACAGTAATGGTTGAAGTGATTCAATAGCCCATAATATGCACAAATTATGAGCCAAATGCCGGTAGTATCAACTAATAAGTCCAGCTAGTTCATAAGTGGTCAATTTTTCATTGACAAAGAGATAAGAAGCAATTGAATTTACAAATCACACAAAAACATGTTATTTAAAAAAAACACACAAACACACACTCATAGTATTGTATTTTAGCAATGTGCAAAACACACAACTAACTTATCAACACACGCAAACTTATCAAAACATGCTAATGTAAAAAAAAACATTAGCAGTTTTACAAGACTTGACAGTGAAATACATAAGCATTAGCAATTGCCAAAACTGCGAGCAATGTACGAAAACATATTAGCAGCTTGACAAAACATGCTACTTAAGCAAACAAATGTCAGCAAACTTGCCAAAAACAATAAAAGCTTGTCAAAACACGCTATCAATGTACAAAACATGTTAGCAACTTTGCTATTAATCTGTAAAACATGATCAGCTTACAAAACCTGTACAAAGTTTTGTTAGCAATTCATCAAAACATGCTAGCATATAAGATCATGTTAGCAACTGGCCAAAACAGACATGTCAACTTTCCAAAACATATAAATAGGTCTGTCATGATAAAGAATTTTTATTGTGGGACATATTGTCACAGAAATTGTTGCAATAAGCAATATTGTTGTCGTATTGAGATCATTTTCATTCATTCATTCATTCTATTTTCGGCTTAGTCCCTTTATTAATCTGGGGTCACCACAATGGAATGAACCGCCAATTTAACCGGCAAATGTTTTACGTGGCGGATGCCCTTCCAGCTGCAACTCATCACAGAGAAACAGCCATACACACTCATTCACACACATACACTATGGGCAATTTAGCTTACCCAATTCATCTATACCACATGCCTTTAGACTTGTGGTGGAAACCGGAGCACCTGGAGGAAACCCACGTGAACACTGGGAGAGCATGCAAACTCCATACAGATATGTCGTGCCGTGAGATCATTTTACGCTACTAATTATATAATTATTATACAACAGCATAGTAAAGTATATAGCCATAAACACTTTCAAAGGACAAATACTTTCACTTTATTTAGATTCTGTAATTTGATGTTAAAATAGTATAAAAAAGGTTGATGTTTGTAAAGCCACGCCAGCAGAGGGAGCCCTCGCCCGACTACTGTCTCAGCTCCGCTCCCTCTGTGCTCACTTCCTGTTTGTTGAGTATTTCAGGAAGAGCTCAGGCCATGCTTCCTGGCGAAGTATTGCCAGTTTACCTGCCTTACCAAGCGTTGTTCCAAGTGACTCTCATGACTGCTATCCCGTGTATGACCTTGCCTGCCTTGATCACGTACGTTCTCTGTCTTTGCCCTCTTGTTCTGTTTTGGACTGCTCATTGTGTTATTGAACCTCTGCCTGCACTCTTACTACGTCTTCTGGATTCATGCCATTGTATGTCGCTTGGATTGGACTGCTTTTCTGTTGCCAACTATTTGTCTGTTAAATCGACTATGTCTTTGCCTCATCCATAAAATAAACCTTTGCATATGGATCCTAACTTCGCCACGACAGCCTCCACCTTACAATGTTAAAATGTCCTATTATATATACACTATTAAATGTCCTATTAGATAAATGTCTAATTTTAAACCTTGACACCGGTGAGGTAAAACGTAAATGTCATTGTAAAATGGCTTTTAATGTTATTTGTGAATTTGTAAATATTTATTACAATGGCAAAAATGATTGAGGTCATGTCCAAGTATTGCACGATAAGTCAATATATTAATTATTGAGACAGGCCTACATAAACACACATATGCAGCTGATGTACTGTAAAACACACATTCTTATTCTCATTAGATTATAGGTAGACTGTTAGGTTGGGTTAGGGTTATGATCAGGGTGAGGGTTAGTGTAAGTTGTCATGTACTTGCAACATTTCTTATAGTCAGTTAAATGTCTGTTTAGCAGCAGTATCAACAGATAACAAACAGACAGTCTACTAATACTAATACTCAAATGGACCATTAAAATAAAGCGTTACCCATGTTATTTATGATAAAACATTTTAGCATTAGATTAACATTGTCAACTGTTAAAACTTGCTAGCTAGCACTGTGCTAATATGCTACATTAAAATGTTTATTTAGAAATTAGCTTTTTTACATGACTGGAAAGGTCACAGATTTGTATTGGTTATGAAGACTCAGACTTTAATATAGTAAAAACACAGTTATTAAAATTTATTTAATTTCATAAATTCTTCATAAACCTTACCGAATGCTAACAGCTAGCTTTCTCCAACTTTAATAAAACCAACATGTTTCCTAAAGTTGCAGCAGCAAAAATCTGACTCTTTCACATCTCAAGGTCGGAAACTGTGTTGGCAATGGTCATAAAAAATATATATATATATATAAATAAAAGCCTTCAAATGTCATACGTGTACCTCAGGGGGAAGGAAAAAAAAGGTGTGTGACCTGTTTAAAGCGAGCTCTTTGTTGTGCAGTGTGTGGCTCCTTGAGAAGGCCTCACGGTGATTGTCTTTTTGTCTGTTGGCTTGTGAAATTATACCTGTGTGATGATCACACCAGGGAAAGAACATCCAAGACCAGCCATCATCCTATTTTGGGCCCTCAAAACAAACAGCAATAAAGCGCAGATCCTGGGAGAACAGCAGGGGAGGATTTCAAAGCAATAAACGCACCTTTCGCTTTGTACATATTTGTTTAGTGCATCAGAAAGGAAAACACACACGCACTTACGCACACACTCACACACACTTGTCTGGGGCTAGTTGCAACATGGAAAATTGACAAATGGATCGTTATATTGGTTTCAAGCAGAGTCTACTTTTTAAAACCATCTTATTTTTTTTTTTAACCAAACTAATATTTATGCATAGTCAGTATAATAATAATAATAATAATAATAATAATAATACCAATAACAACAACAATAATAATAATAATAATAACAATAATAATAATAATAATAATAATAATAATAATGATAACAATGGGCACCACGGTGGCGTAGTGAGTAGCACGTTCGCCTCAAAGCAAGAAGGTCGCTGGTTCGAGCTTTAGCTGGGTCAGTTTTTCTGGCATTTCTGTGTGGAGTTTGCATGTTCTCCCTGTGGTTGTGTGGGTTTCCTCCGGGTGTTCCGTTTTCCCCCACAAGTCCATAGAAAAGGTGAATTGGGTAGGCTAAATTGTCCGTAGTAAATGAGTGTGTATGGATGTTTCCCAGAGATGGGTTGCAGCTGGAAGGGCATCCGCTGCGTAAAACAAATGCTGGATAAGTTTGGTGGTTCATTCCACTGTGACTAAGCCAAAAAGAAAATGAATGAATAAATAATAACAACAATAATAATACCAATAATACCAATAATAATAATAATAATAATAATAATGCCAATAATAATAATAATAATAATAATAATAATAATAATAATAACATTTCCCAGAGATGGGTTGTGGCTGGAAGGGCATCCGCTGCGTAAAGCAAATGCTGGATAAGTTGGCGGTTCATTCCGCTGTGGCGACCCCGGATTAATAAAGGGACTAAGCCGAAAAGAAAATGAATGAATGAATGAATAATAACAAATCATCATCATCATTTAATAATACAATAATGATACAATAATACAACAAATATGTAAAATATTAACATTTATATTAACGTTCATGTCAACATTACACATTCACAAGAGTAATGTTTGTTAGTCAACTTATATGCATAATTTAATATAAATATTTATTTTACATAGTCTTACTATTAATACATGTATTTTGTTTAACAAATTATAAAAGATATGTGTATAAAAATTACCATTTTTTATTTTACATTTATTTTATTTTGACACCATTTTACTTCATTATTATTTTTAAGCCTTAAATTATTTAAAATGTCTTTCATTTCATTTCATTTTCATCTTTCACAGTCATTGATTTTGTAAAAAAAAGTTTAGTAAATGTTATAATTATTAATAATATATCTTACTATTATGTGCAACAAATAAAAAAAAAAGATTTTTTTATTTGACATACTTGTTTTTAAACTATTTAATATAAATATTGGTTATACAATAAATGTTCTTAATTTGTATATTTTATATTTTCAAGGTATTTATTCAATATATTTTTCAATAAATATATATCTACTAAAAAATATTAGCCTTCTTGTGAATTTTTTATTCTTTTTCAAATGTTTCCCAAATGATGTTTAACAAGAAAATGTATGTATGTATGAATGATGTTTAAAAGAGCAAGGATTTTTTTCACAGTATTTTTCTGTATATATATATATATATACAGAAAAATACTGT
>CAIGQQ010037719.1:15390815-15411339 GCA_903798035.1 Danio albolineatus | reverse complement strand
TGTTAATACAAGGCCTGCAACTGTTAACTTCCTTTGCTGGCGGGCTAGCAGCCTAAAAGCATTAAAGTTGATATTTGCTGATCTTGTTTGCATTTCCAAATTTGTTATTGTGTTATACACATTTTCATTTCCATAGACACAATAGTTGTTTGTGTTACTAAAAGTACACATAGACTAAGTAATTCCTTTAAACATGATTTTCTTACTGTAAGTGTATAAATCACTTAGGTGTGAGCTTGTAGATGCCACAGATGCATTCTAGAGCGCATGTCATGTTCAAAAATGGAATTAACTGTATGCTAAAATTAATTAATTTTAAGGTACTTGTGATCCTATGTTGGATGAGTCTCATCTCCTAAACGTAGAAAACTGTGCTATCCCTCAATATAGCTCAGTTTAAACTACAAACAGGAGTATAGAACTGCCTTGTGGCTACAGTGTGATAATTTCAATAACTATGAAAATGCTTTCTTACAGGATTCAGCCTTAAACTTTACACGTTATCATGCTCCTTAAGAACACATTGATTTGGAAGTATTTTGAGCCTTATTACATTCACAAATCATACTCCACTCTGGCTCCCTGTTACAACAGGACTAAATTTTACAACACTGTCGTAAAACTTCCACCCATTGTTAGAGGAGCATGTTTACACAAACACCTAGCCTCAGCTGGAACACTGCTACACAGAGAACAACTTTTCAAATCTTCACACACATAGTCAAATTCACATGTGTCTGACACTGCTTCATATAGATTATACATGTTGCTAAGGTCTTTTCAATCAGACTTTATCAAAACTATGGATTTTCATCTTGTTTTGTTATTTTGGTTTCATTTGATTATTTACCAATTACTTATTATTTGTTTCAACTTGTTAAATCAAAATGTAAATTGGATTCTAAATCCAAAATGCTGAAATATTGTTACTTTTGTAACATGATTGATTTCAAGTTTGATTGTCCTTGAACATTTATTCATTTATTTCACTGTATTTGGTTACACTGAATATTTTGCTGATACACTTAACCAGCTATTGTTGAATTTGTTGTTAAGCGATTAATTTTGATGTTTCCAGATATTGTGCAAAGAGCTTGTTTCATCTTATTTTGCCTTCATCTTGACCATATTTTATTTAAGAACATTTTGCTTGAGATTAACTCAAACTGACCACATCAATCCTTTCATCAGTTACGAATGCCATGTGTTTGCTTTTTCTGCTTGTGCCATTTGTTGTCTCGAAATACAGGCACGCCTCGGGATGGACTTCAAAGGAAGAGCAGAGATTCTCTGCATTCATCAGCACCTATGCTGTGTGTGTATGGAGGACAATTTGCATAAACACTGACAATTAAGACCTCTCACAGAGGGCTGAAGAACAACAAAGATTGACCAACTTTATGCCTGCAACAAGCCTGGGCAGAAAGTCGGAAGAAGACAACAGCACACAACAAAAAAGCATATTTTCATCATTAATGTCACCCTTTGCCTCTTTATGTGTCACAACGGTGCCAGGGGAGGAATTGTAGGGATGAAATTATTATATGCATTTGTTTATATGGCAGAACATGTATTTTTCCCCAAAGAGGGCTCGTGAGAGATGAAACCAGGAACTGCTTTGTGGACTGTGGGGGGTTGATGATGTAGTCACGTGTTGATTGGTCAGTTTGAATGTCTCAGTGCTTTGGTCACATGGTCAAGAAAGTTACAAATAGGTGGTAAACCAAGCTCTGGGGGCTTTCTTCTCCTGCTCTGGCTCTGGCATCTCCTGCTCTTTCTCTATCTCTCTCCCTCCCCCTCTCTCTCCCTCTCTCACTCTCTCAGGTAACTTTCATTTACATTTAAGCTGGGTACAATTATTATCATATGTTTTTATCATTTCATGTTTTATTGTGTCATACAGTTATATGTAACTAATTCAGTGGTAACCATAGAGAATTATTGTCATTAAATCATCTCATTTTCAAATATTTGTCAATTACTTTTGATTTAACATCAACATTTAATGGCTCCATATTGCAATACAATATAATCACATAATAGCAACGCTCTCCCACATTTAAAGCTATTAATACTGCCCTTATTTCCGCTTTTGGTATAAGTTTGCAGAAGGATGGTTTTGACTAGAATGTACAGTTTTTTACCATCATACTGATAACTTTTAGTCTTTCGGCAGAACTACAGTTCAGAACCGCTGTAGTTAAAAAAACAGCCTTTACACAAACAAAGGAGACGTGACTGAGAAACATATTTAAAACAATATTAAATTATTAGAAATGTAACTGAAGCACACTAAGCATGATGAGAATATGATGATAATGCTAAAATGTGGTAGAATGTTATCTCACGCTATTCAATTGTTCAAATCCAGCAATGTGTTAACAATTAGAACATGCTACAAGTGTTTGAATATGTTAGCGCTACAGCTAATATTATGTCCATATCTGGCTCGAATCTTAAATATTCCACTACAGACTTAAAACTATTTTAAACTTAGTTATTTGACACTTTAGGATTTTATAGCTGGCTTTCATGATAAACTAGATATAATCTAATTTAAAATGCTTCATATGTTCGTTTGAAGAGCATGTAGCTAGCATTTATGTTCATAAAAGATCTCCTTGGATGAATTAAGAATTTGTGGAAGATTTTCAAAGAGCATCGTATAGCAGTCTTTATGATCATGGCCGCATACAAATATTTACCAAATATTCTAATTATGTAAGTGACATGCAATGTAAGTAAACACTACATAACTGCAAAACAGAAAATTATCTTTGAAGTGTGTTGGGCTGAACAATATTGGAAAAAATTAACATTGCGACATTTTTTTTATTTTGTGATAAATATTGCAATATGATGCAATGTGATCTCGATTGTAAATGAATTTATACCATTACATTGATTTGGGTGATACTGCAGTGAGAGTGCATCTCCATAAAATCTAATAAACAATCTATAAGATTTGTGGGGTCCCTCGATACGTCATTGTTGTCTACTTGCAGTGCTTTTCTGTATTTGCATGTGTAGTGAGTATTTTCATGCATGTGTTTAGTCAGATATTGATGAAGGTTTACTATTTGTATCTCAATAAAATCTAATAAACAATCTAAAATATTTTGGGGTCCCCCGATCATTTCTGTTGTAGTCGGTGCTATTTGCAGTGCATTTCTGTATTTGCACATGTTGTATTTTGATGCTTAATCTCTAAATGCAGTCAAGAAAAAGATCCAATTGAAATAAAGTGTTTTATCCTTTCCCAAATCTAACATTATCAAGTACGGTAACTGAATGATAAAAATAAAAAACAATTGATTAAAGTTATTCCAAAGTTAGGGTCACAAATGGTGCAATTTCTTATACCTGGATGCTTTTAAAATCATTATACAATCACAGGCATCAAAAACCCATGCAAATGATAAAGTATAATGCAAAGTCAACATTGCATGTCTTGCGATGTGACTACTGTGCATTATACCATTGCGATATCGATGCTGAAATGATATATTGTGTAGCTCTAATTTAGTGTGTATGTGTTATTGTGTAGTGTGTATGTTTTGAAAAAACAAGAGTTCTGTTTGTGATACACAGAAATTATACTACATGACTGAAAAATTCAGGAATGTTACTGTGCGACCATGATCTTATTAATATTCATGAGCAAAGACCTCACCATTATGCGCATTATAATTTGTTTAGAATAATATTTATAAATGTTTTCTGATGCGGAATAATGTTCACATAATGTGGAATTCTGAATTTGTGTGACTGAATGCTCCTGTTAGGTTCTGAAGGAACAAGCACAACCTATGTCAAAAATGACCTCATTAATATTCATGAGCAAAAGCCTACAATATTTTGCTGAAACTAGATGCTCCAGTGAGGTTATAAAAAATGTAAGTGCACCCTAATTAGTATTCAGTAGCTAACCCTATGCCATAGGAAGATTCAGAATTTTCCCAGAATAGCATAGTTTTACAAAAAGTAGCTGATCTTTACAGTCAGAATTGAGCTTCCATCACTGGATGCTTCAGGAAGGCTGCAGAGCTATGTCAGCACAACTTCATATTCATGAATCAAACCTACACTGCAGTTAGAAGAATTTTTCTGGAATTTCTGCATTTGGAAAATCGTTGCAAAAATGACCTAATTATGATTCAAAAGAAAAAACAGGATTTAGCTTGAACTGTATGCTCTGCTAAGGTTACAATTAGATGTAAGGACAATTTGATTAATATTTATAAGTATACATATGGAAAAGAAAATAACAAACTAGCATGATAATACAGATGTAGCTGGTCTTGTTTACTTAATGAGTTAAGTATACGTTAACATGTTTATACAAAGTTGTAAAGCTTAATTAATAAAATTAATATTCATACACCAAAAGAGACTCTAGTAAGAATTTGCATTTGCAAAATGTTGCAGAAATGACCTAATTAATATTCAGAAGCAAATCCTACAGAATTTTGTTAAATTACTATTTGGCAGGATTCAGAATTTATCTGAACTGTCACATGGAAAGTTCAATGTAGTTTACAAAATGTTGAATAGTTACCTTATTAATATTCATAAGTTAAGTAAATGCTGTAATAGGAAAATGGTTGCAGAAAGAAAAGTAAAAAAATGTAAATAAATAAATAACCTAATTACAATATGCGTTGGCCAACAGTTCAAACAGTTAAGTTAAGAAAACACATACAAATAGAAAAACACTAACAAGCATTTAATCATTCCTTCAGCTTAATCACTTATTTATCAGAGGTTGCCCACAACAGAATGAACCGGCAACTATTCCAGCATATGTTTTACACAACGGATGCCCTTCCAGCCGCAGCCCAGTACTGGGTAACACCCGTACACATTCACACACACACATACGCTATTGCCAATTTTGTTTACCCAATTCACCTATAGCACATGTCTTTGGACTGTGAGGGAAACCGGAGCACCCAGGGGAAACCAGCGCAAACGCAGGGAGAACATGCAAGCTTTCACACAGAAATGCCAACTGGGCCAACAGGGACTCAAACCAGCGTACGTCACCGTCCCGCCACCACCTTCATTACTTTTGACAACACATGTGCATGCAAATTCTCACAACACATGCAAATACAGAAACTCAGTGCAAATAGTACAAACCACAACACACAGTAGATGTACCGAGAGTAAGCATGGGACGATAAGCGTTTTCAAGGTAAAAATTTATTTAAAATTATACCATTCCTAAGGTATGAGTAAGATCTTTTATTTACGTTTTTTTAAGGACAACAGTATTTCTAGCTGGAAAGACATCCAAAACTGTTGCTTTAAATTATAACGAAATCTGTATTTTTGAAACTATCGAAGACAGAAGAAGTCAAAGATTCATTTGAATTATTCAGCCTGACATGTTAACTGTTCTGAAATAGTATAAATGTTTCTCAAAAAAAAATTGTGTTCAAAAGGGAAAAGAAGTTGTTGTTTTTTTACCTAGACATTTAAAAAGACTTTATTTTACAATACCGTAAAAGCATGAAACCGTGATAATTTTATCCAAGGTTATCATACCGTCAGAATTTTATACCGGCCCATGCTTAACCGATGTTGTAAGCATTTGCTTGTCCATGTGTTTTTCAATTTGCTTGTGTTTTCTTAACTTGAAGTGCATTTGAGCTCTCTCAGTCACTGTATAATTAATATTCACAAGCAAGTCTACACTGTAGTAGAATTTGGACTTTTGACTGTTTCTAAATATGTACAAAATAGCTCCAAAATGCTTCGGTGGGCAACATAATAATAAAAAGCTAAGATTTCACATGGTAATGACTAAGTAAAAAAACAAACAAAAGCAAATCTTCTACCTACAATATAATGAAAAATCCCCAATTTACGCCTTGTTTTCAAACATTTGATTTTGTGGGAAAGCTCAGCAAACAAGCCAAACGATGCCTCTGCGACATCTACCAGCCGGAGCAAACTGATCCATGCAGCTAGTCATGCAAACACAAGCCGAGCCGTCCACAGAATCCAGATATTGAGTGAGGAGGAGGACGAGAAGGGCTTTTGATGTGTAGTGTAGCTCAGAGTAAACTAGAGCAAGAGGCAATGCTGGCCGAAGGCTCATGAACACCTTGACAAAATGTGAGCTGGCAGTGGTGTGTGAGGGAGAAATTTGATGATACACAGTGTGCGTCACCATCACTGTCGTGCTAGACTCCGGGGATATTTATAGCCAGCTGGGGGACAAAAAACAGTGCGAGACAATAAATAAATAAATAATGATAATAAAAAAATGCAGTTCAAGCTGATTCAGTTCTGTTATCTTTGTGAGAAAATTCTCACAGCTACAAATTGAACACTGTCAGGAACACACACGCACACTCTTTCTGGATTTATTGTGTTTGTGTAAAATGTTAATATGTTTTATAGTATGAAGTTCCAAAATATTGTCATTTAGACAATTTTCCCTTGAAAATGATAAATGGTCAGAGGAATAACAAATGTTTTCATTTTCAGGGCTATTTCACCAGATATTGAGTTCTTTAATCATCGGATGTTGTTTTTTTTCTTAGACACACAAAAATACACATCTAGACCAGTCAGCACAACTACAAACACACATTACGTCCTTTAAATTCAGTTTGCCAATGCAACTTTTTGCGAAACTCTAAACACGGTTTCCTACATTAGACACAGTACTTAAAACCCAGAGACTTTCATGTCCATTACTGTTGATGTCTATTCACACTACAAAACCTTTCTTGTACGGTCACTTTTTCAGATTATACAATTTTGTCTAGATAAAATCTTGATGTGTCGTGGGTACCAGATATGCCAGATTACACATTACTTTGCGATCAATCATTGAATCACTTGTCAAGAAGCGGCAAGACTTGTCAACAAGTGCCATACAATGCAAACCTATCTATAGTTGTCTGTATAGTGTCCCACAGACGGCAGTTTCCCACATATAAATACACCATCAACAGCTGTAAACTAATCAGGCCTGCCCTCACAAACGCTAATGTTACTTGCAATGAAAATGACGACAACTCTTTTAGCAGACAGCTGGTTAAATTTGAAGATACATTCATTTAAAATTTCCCACAATGCAGGATTCCAGTGAAGCATCTCAGCTATTGATCACCAATATTTATCTTTATTCTGCCATGGTAGTCCCTCGATTATATCATACAGGCAAGAGTGTTGCCATAACTTCACAAAGCTTTCTTCCATTTCATGTCCACCTTGCAGCACAGTCCACTCTTTTTCCTTTTGAAAAGCTGTGTATAAAAGATATTATGGATATTAGTTGATATTGATACTGGCCAAACTTACTGCTAGACTTTCTGTGACGATTTCATGAAGTGTCGTAAACATGACATCAGTTGATGTGCATTATAACACACTTCAAAAGAGGAAACGATTGAATTTTAAGTCAGATTTGAATCCCCATGGCATCTACTGTATATCAAGCAAACTATGGCAAAATTGAGAATTTATATATATTTATATTGCCTTCTGGTTTTTGACTGGAAGGCCATCCACTGCATAAAACATATGCCAGAGTAGTTGGCAGTTCATTCCGCTGTGGTAACCCCTGATAAATCGAAAGAAAATTAATGAAGGAATGTGTTCTGTGGTTTTGTGTGTAGTGTTTTGAGAGATGGTGGTTTTGAGATTTTTCTCCAGTGGTCTGCTTTTGCAGTGGTCTATACTATGGATCTGTTCATATTTGTTTCTGTTATGTGCACAAACATGAGGCATAAACTTGACACGATCTACCGGCCAGTGTACATAATTATTTATGACCATAAATTATGAAGAACTCAATGGGGAAGGAGAGATCAAAATTCTCATGCTAAGCAAAACAAACAAATGTGTAAGCCAACACCACATATTGAAAACGACAAAGGGTAAAATCGAGATCATATCGAAAAATCACTTGTAATTTGTATGTAATTTAGATTTGATTATGAACATTGGTTGGAATTTTGTGGAAATGTTGTACATGTACTGAAACGTATTTTCTGTAAAACTGCTCTAAAACATTATGTATGCATCAAGATATACAGCATTTATTATTATATGGTATGCTTTAGGCAGCATGGTGGCTCAGTGGTTAGCACTGTCGCCTCACACAAGAGGGTTGCTGGTTTGAGTCCCGGCTGGACCAGTTAGTATTTCTGTGTGGAGTTTACCATGTGGGTTTCCTCTGGGTGCTTCGATTTCCCCCCACAGTCCAAAGACATGCGGTATACGTGAATTGGGTAAAACTAAATTGGCCGTAATGTATGAGTGTGTGTGAATGTTAGAGTGTATAAGTCTTTCCCAGTACTGAATTGTGGCTGGAAGGGCATCCGCTGCATAAAACATATGCTGAAGTAGTTGTGGTTCATTCCACTGTGGTGACCCTTAATGTATTGTAAAAATGTAATTTGTGTATTTATATAGCGCATTTATCGTGTATGGCCACACACCCAAAGCACTTCACAATCATGAGAGGGGGGTCTCTCCACCTAACCACTAGTGTGCAGCAAACACTTGGATGATGCAACGGCAGCCACAGGACAACGGCACTAGTGCACTCGCCACACACCAGCTAGGGGAAGTGGAGAGACAGTAATAGAACCAATTTGGGGGATGAAGATGATTGGGAGGCCATGATGGTTTGGCCAAGACACCGGGGTTAACCCACTCCTGCTGGCCTCACTAACACCACTTCCAACAGCAACCTAATGTTCCCATGTGGTTGCCCATTCCAGGTACTGACTAGGCTCAGCCCTGCTTAGCTTCAGTGAGTAACCAGTCTTGGCTAGCAAGGTGATATGGCTCTGGCCCCTGATAAATAAGGGACTAAGCTGAAGGAAAATGAATAAATGGTATGTTTTATTGGCATGATAATTGGTTAGCATCCTAATCAGTAGCTATTATTTCTAATACAGCTCTGTAACAATCAGGGTAAACAAACTACATACAGTATATTACAAAGTTAGCATAAAATGCTAATCGGTTAGCATTCAAGTTAATGCTTATCCATCTGTTCACTTACATTGAAAAATGTCTTTAACATCATGGTAAATTTAGCATCTACACAGCACACATTGTGCACCCAAGCAGACTCCAGTCTAAAGTAGAATAAAAACATTTTAGTGCTTTCACAAGCAAAGTATTGAAATATAGTTTCTCAGGGGAAAGCAAGACTTTGCAAGGGAATGCACTTCCCTGGTTCTCAGGGGAGAGCTGAAAAGTCAACACAACAGCATTGAAATATATTTTTTTCCATTACCATGTCCCCTTAGGGGTGCCATAGACTTTAGTTAAGTATGATATTTTTCACATTTTATTTTACTATATACCGATTTCTTTATTTTTCCTGAATCTCATTCTGTTTTTCTGATCTGAAACATGCTGTTACTTCTGTTCCAAAACGTATGTAAAACATCCATTTTGATTTGCGCTAAATGAGTTACATTGTAAGAATAACTTGCAATAGGTTAAATGCGCGAAGTAGTCACCTTTATTTTTGTACAATTATTATAGATGGTTAAGGCGGTAAAACCCCTCACTACACACTTTACTCAGACAGACATTAACATTTTCATACATTTTTCTCTTGTTTGAACACTCTCTAAGTTCAAACCTTTGTAGAACAGTAAGTCCAGAGTTATAGAATGAAACCAAAGATCAAAACCATCTGATCATTTATTTATTACTTAATAGCGCCCTACAGCCGCATAACTTCAACCTTCCTTTAGCATGTCCAGAAGTTCAACATTTTGTGCGATGGTTAGCATTTTCCTCTGCCTTTTGGGTGCTACCACAGGTGCCTTTTACGGTGCAGTCGACATTATGGGGAGAAAACATGCAAACATACAGCACAGCATTTCAGAGTCACACTTCTAGCCATCGAAGATTTATGTCAATTTGACAAGCTGAATGCATTCTGTACTGTACAGCAGACACGGCAATGAGGAGATTGATTGACAATGTTCTACAGCCAGTCAGGATGCAGAACACAATGCACTAATCAGGAGGCAGTACACAATGCGCTGTAGAAAAAAAGCATGTCAAATTGCACAAAAAAACTCTGCGAAACTACAAGGCCGCAAAACGTGAACTGCATTATAGCGAGGGACCACTGTAAATACAAATAAGCACCAATGTACTTGAATAGCATTTCAGAACAGCTTTGAATGTGACCTCCTTATTTTGGTCCTCGTAACAAATTAATTTTGACCAACTGTAACTTATTTTTCATAAGAAATATTGAAAAAAATCCTTTAATATTAATAATAATCTGCAATCAGATGCAGCAACTTTCCCATGAATGTACCTACTTCTCTAACGGTTTCCACCAGCAGTCCGCCAAATCAATATTCTTCCCTTTGATGAAATGACCATTCATATACTGAGAGTCTTATTAAGCTTCGATTGCATTTTCCCCCATGAAGTCTCCATCTAAAGATGACTTTCATGTCCAAAACAAGTGATTGCAAAAAAAAGAGAAAGAAATGCAGCCTGGGGCTACAATGAAAGGTTGTGCATCTGTGAAGCAGCCCAGCGCTGGCCATCCACCTCGTCGACATTAACTGGAAGCGAGACGTGATGCGCTCTGTCATCTTGTATCTCCAAGCACAGACCCCACAGAGGAAGACCAGCCGTGAGGATCTGACAGTCCTGCGTCAGTGCTTCAGACACGGGAGGGTCGAGCTTCAACGCACTGCTATTCCTGGAGGATCTCGCTTTCCATCCTTCAACTGGCTGGCAGGCTGTAGATTCGCCGAGATGAGTGGCAGGTGGACTCGGCCATGTTTTAGATGATTGGAGGAGGTCTGACCCCGTGGTTCAACTCCCTGCTGTTGTTTTCGGAGATGGAGAGACAGGAGAAGGAGTGCTGGAGGAGAGAATGCTTACTAACTTGTCAAAAAAAATGGTCTGCTGGGCTAGTGTGAACAAACCGAAACTGTAACCATGCTGGACCTCAAAATGATTGGCAGGAAGAGCTTCAGAGGCAATTAGTGAATCCACAGAAGCCTCATCAAGCATGGATGGTCAGATTTTAGAACTCGAAGAACAGTCGATGAAGGATATTTTAGCTGAAATGCTGTTATGGATGACTGAAATGAGCATTGTGAGCATTTATTGACTAGTATAGATCAGCATAAGTAATGGTTGTTTTATACATGTGTTGTGGAAATTATGTTTGGTTGTCAAAGGGAGGCTTGCAATTTTCTTAAAAATCAAACACTTAAAATGAAAATCCCTCCATAGGACAAAATAAAATAAAATAAAATAAAATAATTCATATTAATTTTCCTTCGGCTTTGTCTCTTTATTCATCAAGGGTTGCCACAACGAAATGAACCACCAATTTATCCAGCATATGTTTTACACAGCGAATGCCATTCCAGCTGTAACCCAGTACTGGGAAACATCCATACACACTCATTCACACACGTACACTACAGCCAATTTATTTCAATTCAACTGTACTGCATGTCTTTGCACTGTGGTGGAAAACCGGAGGAAACCCACGCGAACACAGGGAGAACATGCAAACTCCACACAGAAACACCAAGTGACCCAGCTGGGACTCAAACCAGTGACCTTCTTGCTGTAAGGTGATGGTGCTAACCACTGCACCACCATGGCACCCCTCAGCTTGATTTCACATGCTTTTGTCCATCATGAATGCACTTTATTGATCAAAATGACAGTTAAGACTTTTATTTCAGTAGTCAATAGGTGAGTGAATTAATCTTGTGAGTGAATGAATGAATGAATGAATGAATGAATGAATAAACGAATGAATGATTAGGTGAGTCAGTGAATGAGTGAATGAATAGGTGAGTCAATGAGTGAGTAAATAGGTGAGTCAGTGAATAAGTGAATTGGTGAGTTAGTGAGCGAGTGAGCACTGTAAAAAAATGCAGGGTTCCACACAAACTTAACACTTTTAAAAAATGAATGTGGATTGAACATAAAAAATTAAGTTGTCCCAATGAAATGTCAAGAATTGTGTTGTTTCAGCTCATTTTAAATAATTAGTTTGAACAAGCAAAGAAAAATATTTATTTGAGTGGGTGAGTGAGTGAGTGGATAGGTGAACTAGTGAATGAGGGAGTTAGTCGAGTCAATAGGTGAGTGAGTCTGTAAGTGAATATGTGTATCAGTGTGTGAGTGTGTAAGTGAGTGCCTGCATGAACGAGTGAATAGGTGAGTCAGTAAATGAGTCTTTGAGTGAGTCATTGACTAAGTGAGTGAGTGAAAAGGCGAATCAGTAGGTAAATAGGTAAGTTAGTGATTACGTCTGTGAATCAATAGGTGAATCAGTGAGTCAATAGGTGAGTGAGTTGGTGAGTGAAACAACAAGTCAGTGAGAGATTAAAGTGAATGAGTGAATACGTGAGTTAGTAAATCAGTCTGTAAGTAAGTGTGAATAGGTGAGTGAGTGAACAGGCAAGTCAGTGAGGGAATAGGAGAATCAATGAGTGAGTGAGTGAGTGACTGAATGAATGAATATGTGAGTGAGTCAGGGAGTGAATAGATGAATCAACGTGGGAATGAAGTAAAAGAGTGAGTAAGTAAATATGTGAGTGAATAGGTGAGACTGTGAGTCTGTGAGTCAATAGATGTGTCTGTTAGTGAGTGAATAGGTGAGTCAGTGAGTATGTAAGTCATTGAGTGAATAGGTGAGTCTATGATTGAATTAAGTGACTCACTTACTCAATGAGTCACTTAATTCAATCAGACTGAGTGAATAGTTGAGTCAGAGGGTAAATGGGTCACAGTGAGTGAATCTGTAAATCAATAGGTGAGTCAGTAAATGAGTCAGCAAGTAAGGGGATGAGAAAAAAGTTGAGTGAATAGGTGAGTCTGAGTTAATAAGTGAGGCAGTGAGTGAATAGGTGAGAGTAAGCGAATAGTTGAGTGAGTGAGTGAGTCTGAGTTAATAGGTGAGTGAATTGGTGAAACAGTGAGTGAGTGAGTGAAATGAAGTGAATGTGTAAGATAGTGAGTTTGTAAGTAAGTGACTGAGTAACTAAAATCCAATCAATATAGGGTCATTACATGTTTAAGTAAAACACCCTAGCAACTGCACTACAATGCCCTGGCAACTACCAACAACACAGTAAAGAGTTGGGTTTAGTTTTAACCATCTTAAACATTGCCACTTTAAAAATAGTTGACTCACCCAAGGTGCTATGGTGGCTTAGCTAGTAGCACGTTCGCCTCACAGCAAGAAGGTCGCTGGTTAGAGCCCCGGCTGGGTCAGTTGGCATTTCTGTGTGGAGTTTGCATGTTCTCCCCGTTGTTGCGTGGGTTTCCTCCGGGTGCTCCGGTTTCCCCCACAAGTCCAAAGACATGTGGTACAGGCAGGGGCGCCGCTAAGGGGGGGAAAGTTAGGACGATTCTAAGGGCCCATGCACTCTAGGGGCCCCCAGAGATCTGCTTTATAATTAATACCAGTACTATAATGTAATATAAATTATTAATGTATCTCTAAATTACAAGTAAAACTATTTATTAGAAAAAAAAACGGCTTCTATCTGCCTCTCGTATCTGTCACTGTCAAATTGCACCCCCCTCCTTTCACTCTATGGTTCAGTCCGTCAGTAGCGGGAAGAGAGTTGATGCTGTGATGAGTGCGAGCGATCGTCAGGTAAACTGTCAAAGCAGCGATGTCGTCGAGTCGAGTTTAACAAAGATTAAATCCGGTCATCAAAAACAGAAAGAGAGGTTACATAAAGCAGAGAGGGTGAAAAGGTAACGGCAGTTGCTATCACAGTTTTTTTAAAGGAAAAGTAACGTTATGTCTATTCACAAAGCTTTCTTTTTGCGGTAATGACAGCGCCGCTAGTTTAATTTATTTTGCTAATGATGAGCTCTCTATATATACGCCCTCACCCGCTCTTCCCTACGAAGTTCCCCAAACTCATCTCCCAGTTGAAGAAGCAGGTAACTGAGATCCTGCCTTTAAAAATAGCATGTGCATTACAGTCTATGTTTAAGTATTAATTTCACTATGATATTAACATAATTGTTGACGTGGCCACTATTAAATGACTGCTATTTTTCCACAATGTTGATTATGTAGAATGATATTAGTTATAACAGCAAAGCAAACATAAAAATGAAAGACAAACCTTTAAATTTATCAAGTTAGGTTTCCTTGAAAGATAATGATCTATTTTTTTTTTTGCGCAGTGGACCATTTCTAGTAATAACTGATTAGTCAAACTCATACCATATTAGCAGAATAGTGTAAAACAATATCTCAATGTCCATACAGACAAGTTTTGAATTAATTATGTATGTTTTAAATATGTCATAGCCAGGATGCTCCTCAAGTCAGTCTTTTGAGCCTAGATTGTAGAGCCCATAGTAAATGGCGTAATTTAAATGTAATAAATCTGTAGAATTCTGTCTGTATTACTTTACTGCATGTACTCAGTTACACAAGCACGTGTGTAAACACACACACACACATACAGATATACACACATACAGATATTAGCCCCCCTTTTATTTATTTATTTATTTTTTAAATATTTCCCAAATGATGTTTAACAGAGCAAATTTTCACAGTATGTCTGATATATTTTTTCTTCTGGAGAAAGTCTTATTTGTTGTATTTTGGCTTGAATAAAAACAGTTTTTAATTTTTTAAAAACCATTTTAAGGTCAAAATTATTAGCCCCTTTAAGCAATTTTTTTTGATAGTCTACAGAACAAACCACTGTTATACAATAACTTGTCTAATTACCCTAACCTGCCTAGTTAACCTAATTAACCTAGTTAAGCCTTTAAATGTCACTTTAAGCTATATAGAAGTGTGTCTTGATAAATATCTAGTCAAATATTATTTACTGTCATCATGACAAACATAAAAGAAATCAGTGATTAGAGATGAGTGATTAAAACTATTATGTTTAGAAATGTGTAAAAATCTTCACTCCGTTGAACAGGGGAAAAAATAAAGGGGCTAATAATTCTGACTTCAACTGTATGTATATATACCCATAAAAATGTAAAATTTTCAGTGAATATTTTATTACTGTTCCTTTTTTATACTACATTTACATTTGAACAATAAATCATCTGCTAGCTACAGTCATGATCGTTCTCTTACTAAATACTGATAAGTAGTGGACAAAATCAATAATAAAATGCATAGGTCAGTATAACTACACCGCGGACAAAGAGTTTGGATAGCTAGCTTGGTAGTAGGGGGCCCATCCTCATATTTTTTCATGGGGCCCAAAATTGCTAGCGGCGCCCCTGGGTACAGGTGAATTGGCTGGGCCAAATTGTTTATAATGTATGAGTGTGTATGGATGTTTCCCAGAGATGGGTTGTGGCTGGAAAGGCATCCACTGTGTAAAACAAATGCTGGATAAGTTGGTGGTTCATTCCGATGTGGTGACCCTGGATTAATAAAGGGACTAAGCAAGAAAATGAATGAATGACTCACCCAATTTTCCATATTCTTTCCATAGTCCTGATCATGCCAGCATATCTGTGATGAAATTACCAGAGCTTACAGGCTCATCTGACATTAAGAATTCCTCATCCAAAAGAATGAGAGTTCTTGATTTATTCCTATAGTAGTTCCAGCTAAAGGTCTAAGCCACAGTAGAGCTGTTACACTCTTTTATTATTACCTTTCCTCTTCCATACTTCCAGTATTATGACCATGCATAGCCAATTGTGCTTTTCACAAATGTCAAACAGCTTTAAAAGTAGAAACCTCCTGATGAGATCATCAAATCAGGCCAGAGCTTCAGCCTTCTGTCTTAACTAGTGATACTAATTACAGAGTGCAAATTACAGGGGACTCAGAGTCTGCGAAAAAAAGAGTATATTTAGTGTTGTCATTGCGTTGTCATCTTCAAAATGATATGACCTTTTCTCTTTTTTGTCCTGCGGAGTACTAATGGTGATATTCCAAATAATTAGCAAGCTGTTATTCACCAGGGCTAGAACTTTCAAGATTCAAAAAAGCTGCACAAGTACAATAAAAAGTGGTCCATATTCACACGAATCACTAAAGGGAACACATTTTTCACATTCTCTGCATTAATTTGTTTATTTTCCTTTGGCTCACTCTCGATTTCAGAGGTCACCACAGTGGATTTAACTGCCAACTATTCCAGCATATGTTTTACGCAGCGGATGCCCTTCCAGCTGCCACTTAGTACTGGGAAACACCCATACACTCTCATTTACATACACACACACTCATACATTACGGACCACTAATTTATTTAATTCTCCTATAGTGCATGTTTTTGTACTGTGAGGAAAACCGGAGCACCTGTAGGAAACCCACACGAATACGGGGAGAACATGCAAACTCCACATAATAACACCAGCGACCTTCTTGCTGTGAGGCAACAGTGCTAACCACTGAGCCACTGTTCCGCCCCCATTCTATGCATATTACACATTATATGTGGTTATTAATTGTAAGCAACACACAATATTAAACAATTGATTCACAAGTGATGTTTACTTTAATATAATCTTTCTTAAATTAATTATTTTGTCTCGTTTAAAATCAGGACCTTGACTGCAACCTTTGTTACTTTATATCCAAGTCAATCCATCATGATTATGTGTCATGTTCTCGGAATAAATTATGAGACTCTTTGTATAGATCTTAAGAGATGCCACTGTACATTAGATAATTATTCATTTTTCTTTGGCTTAGTCTCTTATTCATCAGGTGTTGCCACAGCGGAATGAACTGCCAACTATTCCAGCATATGTTGCAGGCAGTGGATGCCTTTCCACCCACAACACAGTACTGGGTACTACACTCTCTCATTCAAATACACACTCATACACTACGGCTAATTTAGTTCATCCAATTCACCTACAGCACAGGTCTTTGGACTTGTGGGGGAAACTGGAGCACCCTGAGGAAACCCACGCGGACGAGGGGAGAACATGCAAACTTACGGGAATGCCAACTGGCCCACAGGACTCGAACCATTGTCAGGACTCGGACCAATCACAGTGCCAACCACTGAGCCACCGTGCTGCCCACTTTAGATATTAATTATAATTCTATGTCATTTTAAGGACATTACATTATTGGTCCAGACTGGTGAAATCTGTTGTTTGCTAAACACAACAACTGCCTTTCAACACTTAATTAGAAACACCATAATTAAAATGATTTTTCTGTTTATTAATCATACCGCTTTTGTGAGTCTAAGAATAACAGAGCAATTACATCTTATGAAATAGTACAATGCAGAGATTCAAATCAAACCAACAAATGCCTTTTATAATTCCTGTTTATTTAATTATTCATTTATTTTTTATATTAAATTTCACAAACCACGTTTCTGTAAAAGTAAGATTAAAATAGGTGTCAATATTTCTGTAAAATTCAATAAGCAGCTGAAAATCAGCAAACAATAAAGACATAATAATAAATATGAAAATCCAAGACTGACAGAAAACTTAACAACAATAACATGTTCTTTTTTTCTTGATATAAATGGATTCAAAGTTCACGAATAGTTTAAAGAAATCAATTTTCTCATTCAGGTGTCCTGTCCAACATAGGCTCATTCTGAAAACTACCGAAAACGACTGTATACATTTCTGGAGATTGCGGATTATGTAGCCAATACCTACCGTATGGCTGTGTTTCATCTTTAAAATGAACGATTTTTTAAATAAAAAGTCTTAAAATGTAAACAACTTATAAAAAAAAGCATCCCATAATGTAAATAAGTTGTCAATAAGAATATGTCAATAACTCAATTTTGACAAAAAAGTCACATAGAATCTTATAATTCTAAGGTGACGAGTTGACCCTTACCTATGTGTGTACGGCATTTCTGTTGTTACAAGTTTGCCCAGTGGCTCGCTGCGTATGTCAAATCAAATCAATTATTTTTATTTGTCACATCATCAGCAGCACCTGTACTATGATAAATGAAAAGCTTAGTTGCTGTCTCCAGACAGTGCAGAATACAACAATATACTTAAAAAAAAAAAAAAAAACATACTATTCGCAATTTTGAGAGTAATAAGTAAAAGACAATAAATATGTGAAAGAAAATAAATGATTAAGAAAAATACACAATACACACATGTAGGCACAGATAGACAAGTAAACAGTCAAAAAGGCATCCACCTATAGTACACATGTACACATAGTGTACACAACCCACGTCGGTGGACTTGTGATGTGTAGCATAGTTGACCGCAGCGACGAGGTTCGAAGACGGCAAAGAACGGTACTAGAAAGCAGGTAAGACAAAAACAAAAGGCAAAAAAATAAAATAAACAATTAAATAACAGGGTGAGAATGTGGTAAAATCTGAAAATGCACATACACAGCAGCTTCTGGTGGATTCATGGAAACAAAAATTGCTAAATAACATACCCTCCTGGGATGTATTGGATGCTCTCCAGAAATGTATATAGGGGTACATATTCAGAATGAGCTGAATCCACATCCACACTTGTACAAATACAGTCAGCACTTATATTGACGCTTTATGACCGTCATTAGCGGCAGCAGAGACTGCGCTTTTCCTGTTAACTTTAATGCAACAAGGAAGAGCACTTTTTACCATGATTTTCAAGCAAGCAGCTTCAGTGTTGCATGCTGGGAACAGAACGGTGATCCATATTTTAATAATGTGCATCCAGCATTCAGTCTGGCATAAAAAATTAAACAGCATGTCCTAGGGGACCCCAGTAATGATGCGAAATATCACCAACATCTTATGGCGAGTTCACTGTGAAAAAAACAACCTGGAAGAGGGATGTACACCAACCGATCACGGGTTCAAACTGCCGTGGCTTTAAAAAAATGCTTTCTGTTATCCTTCATATAATATCAACAGCATTTAATAATGTATGAATGGCCATTCAAATCCCCAATCAGTATCTACACGTGGAGGGAATCCATGCTTATGAGAAACATGGCTTAAATTAATGAGGACAACAAATTATTTTGTGCAATTAGCTGGTAAGGATGTGCGCGCATATGTAAACCACTTCAAAGGAGGAATTATAGAATGCATAATTCAGCCAGAAAATAACACTGAATTAAAAAAAGCCTTATATGCCGGAATAAAGAAACCAATCATTTACCTTTCAGTGCAAAATCTCCTTATGAAACTGTTTTTCTGTTGCTTTTATGCTTTAGAAATATTTATTTTCATGCATTCAAGGTGATGTTAAATAATTCTTATTAAAGTTTGTTTGTTGCCAGGTAACAGTCCTCTAAAGACAGACGACTTGGCCCTTGTCCTGTTACATTTCTTAGGCCGATTGCTATGTGGGAAATCTTGTTTGGAATTTGCTCTTCCCGTTTGGCTGGATTCCAGGCTTTGAAAGTTGCACAAATGTTAGCTTAATGAATCATTATCATTTGATATTTCTGCAGTGTTTGCTTGCCAGTAAATCAAGGCAGCAGGCATCTGTAATCACAGACAGACATCTGCCAGAGCGGGGGAAATGCCAAACAAAAGCTGGAGACCTTTAATAATGCAGATACTTACTAGCTAACTAAGTATAGAACTATTGATCAATCCATCCATCCATCCATCCATCCATCTATCTATCTATCTATCTATTTGGTTTTTTTTGCTGTTCATTCTATTGTTCTATCCATCATTGTATCTATAGTTCTTTCTATTGATCCATCCATCCATTGATCCATGTCTATTTATCCATCCATACACCCAGCCACCCATCCATCTGTTTACACATCCATTTATCCATTCATCCATCCATATCCATCCAACGCTGCATCTATTCATTAATCTATCCATCCTTCCATCATGTTATTCATCCATCCATCCATCTCTGCATCCAGCCAATTGTTCATCCATCCACCCATGCATCCATCCATCATTCTATCATTTTATCTATCAATGGTTCTGTCTATTTATCATCTGTCTGTCTGTCTGTGTATCTGTCTGTCTGTCCTTGTCTTTTCTTCCATCCTTCTGAGAAAAAAAACTAACATAATTACATCTATCCATCCAATTAAATCTTTCAATCTTTCCATTCCTGTCTGCATTTTTTTATTCAGTCCATGCATTCTTCCATCCATTTGTTGGTTCATAAATCAGTCAATTCATTTGTCTTTCTTTCTTTATCATATAATCAAGAAGGTATCTATCCATCCATCCATCTATCTCACTTTCTGTCTGTCTGTTCAATCCTATCCATCTACATTATTTTTTACATATGTCTAAATATACTTTATCTGTCTCTCCTCTTCTAATCCATGCATCATTTAATCTGTCTATACAACCTACAATCCGTCTGTCCCTTCTTCCATCCATCCATCTTCTTTCCATCCGTCTGTTGGTTTATACATCAGTCAATCCATTTGTCTTTCTATATTTATCACAGCATTCTATATTTATCATTTTTTGTCAATCCATTCATTCGTCTCTGTATAAATCTGACCATCCACCGACCAACCCATGTATTTGTATTTCAAACTATCTCCATATATGTGTATATATATATATATATATATATATATATATAT
>CAIGQQ010037719.1:15343829-15390715 GCA_903798035.1 Danio albolineatus | reverse complement strand
TGTGCCATATCTGTTTCTCTTAATATCTCTTAATTTCTCCACCCCTTCATCTCTCTATCCACCCATTTGTCTACCTTTATCTATACATCTGTTCGTAATCCAATCTGTTTGTTTATACAACTCTTCAGCAAACTGTTGTCAAACTATTCTAACTATTTGTTATCATACTATTCATCTTTCTTTTCTCTTAAATTTATCTGTTTGTTTTTACTGTACAGTACGTCCATCAAATTTCTCCCTCATCTATCCATCCAATCATCCATCTGTCATAGACCAGTCCATCCATCCTTTCTTCCAAATCTATCAAAAATGTAAGTATCAATCCATCTGTCAATTCTACCATCCATCTTACTTCATCTATCGAACTTTTTGTCATCCTTTTGTTTCTTTACACATCTGTCTACCTCTGTCTATCTGAGCCCCAATCCATCATTCCCTCCATCACTCTATTCATCTCTCCTTCCACCTCTTTGTTAATATGCCCATCTTGCTACTGTATCTGAGCAGCCATCCAACACCCATTTCTCCTTCCGTCCATCCACTCAATCATATGTCCTGCCATCCATCCTTTTTTTGTTACACCTCTCCATACTTCTCTTTCTCTGTCAAAGTATACATCTTTTGTTACACATCTCTCCATACTGTTTTTCTCTCTCTGTCCAAGTATCCATCCATCCCTCTATCCAACTTACTCCATCTATCTGCACTGTTCTACCCATCCTTCATTCATCTGTTTGCTTATAGTACTATCCCTCCATCCAACTTACTCCATCTATCTGCACTGTTCTACCCATCCTTCATCCATCTGTTTGTTTATAGTGTACAGTATGTCTATCAACCTCTCCTTTTATCTCTCCATCATCTATCCATCCAATCATCCATCCGTCAATATATTCATAGAGCCGTCCATCTATCATTCCTTCCATACCTATCCAAACATTCAAATGAGTATCAATCCCTCTCTTCATCCATTCCTCCATCCACCTATCTAACTTTTTGTCCTGTTCTTTCCATCATCATCCTTTTGTTTCTTCATGCATCTGTTTGCCTTTGTCTATCTGAGGAACCATCCATATAGCCCTCCATCTTTCATTCCCTCAAATCTCTCTATCCATCTATCCCTCCACCAAACTGTCCATCTTGCTACTGTATCTATGCAGCCATCCAACACCAGTTTCTCCATCTATCCCTCCTTCTGTCCATCCACTCAATCATATGTCCTTCCAACCATCTTTTTTTATATATATTTATCTTTCTCTGTCCAAGTATCCATCCATCCAACTTACTCCATCTGTCTGCGCTGTTCTACCAATCCTTCACCCATGTGTTTGTTTATAGTGTAGTACGTCCATTAACCTATCCTTTAATCACTCCATCATCTATTCATCCATCTGTCAATCTGTTCATAGATCCGTTCATCCATCCTTTCTTCCATTTCTATCCAAACATCCAATTGAGTATCAATCCATCTGTTCATCCATTCCTCCATCCACCTATTTAACTTTGTCTTGTTCTATCCATCATCATCCTTTTGTTTCTTATAACATATGTCTGCCTTTGTCTAACTGAGGACGCATTCATAAAGTCTCAATCTATCCACTGATTCCCTCAAATATCTCTATCCATCTATTCTTCTATCTGTCCATGTGCCCATTTTGCTACTGTATGTATCTGAGCAGCCATCCAACACCTGTTCCTCCATCTACCCCTTCTTTCATCAGTTCAGTATATATTCATCCATCTTACTCCATCTGCCTGTACTGTTCGACCCATCATCCTTCAGTCATCAATTTATTTTTAGTTTACTCTGTTTCTCAATCCATCTATCAATTATTTATCTATTAATTCTTCCATTCATCCATTACCCATCTCTCCATCTATCCTTCCTTCCGATCACCTATTGTTGGAATATTTAACCTATTCCATGCGTGTTCAATAAAAAAGGTCCGGAGAGGTTTTTCTTCAATGCCAAACATCATAACAATTTATTGGATACAAATGAATAATTTGATTCACAGAATTCTGTTATCCTCAATGCAATGCAAAGTTACATTTAGGAGGTGCGCAACCAAGTTCATTTTCTGACTCCAACTTTTATAGGCAGACGATATCAACAGGTGGAGTTTAGTGAAATTCGTCAATTGTCAATCATTCTCCAGTCCTCCATTGGCCACAAACAATCATACTTCCTCTATCTGCAAACTTTTATCAGATAAGACATGGTCTGCAACATTTTGTCTTCACACCCCTACGAACATAAAGCTATGTGTGATCTTTCCAGGAAACCTCTGCAAAAATGCCTCATTAATATGCAAACTTATCAGACTCAACAGAAGACATTCAGCTAATATTTTACTTCAAGCAATACCAATACAATTGTGTAATGAACAAAAAAATATACAAAAATAATAAAGAATATATTCTTTTTTTCCAAACACTATCCATACATGTTTTTATACATCTGTCCATCTATCTGACTCTATTCAGTTTGTCTCTGTCATCCAACTATCCTGTCATAAATCCCTTCAGCTCTCTTCTTTGTTTCCTACAATATCTATTTATCAATTTGTCTCTCCATCCATCAATAAAATAAATGCAGTCAAATTCTTTTTATGCATGTTATTTGCAGAATCACCGCACCATTTGATACTTGGGAATACAGCTGTTAAGTTTCATTCCACAATATTTCCGCAAAACTTTGTTCGGCTGCAGAGTTTCATGGCTAGTATTTTTCTCTAATAGCTCTGTTCACCCACATATCTCATGTCACCGAGTAAAAGACTGTAATGAGTGGTTGTAAGCACACAGGGTGCAGCATTTACACACATGTGGTCTGTCAGCTTACATAGATTTCTAAGAAAATGCCACTGTGTGCTTCTGACATGGAATGTTTTTCATGGCTTTCTGATAATATGCACTGCGTGTGCTTTGTCAGTATGGAATTACATAGGGACTTTATTTGATGTATCAGAAGTGTTACTTTTCAACTACTGCACAAACCGAAAGCAATCATAATTTTCTCTTCATTTAAGTCAAACTAACACTGTGCGACACTGGCCATGATTTGGTCATCTGAGGCTAATTTTGAAAATCCCCAAAGATTCCTATAATCCTACATCAAAATCTGTAGTCTTTGATCATAGGTTGGATATGCTCAGCAACAGCCGGTTAATGGCCATTGTGTCAGAAGATCTGAGACACTTTCCTGCAGTGTGACTTCAACTACAGTACAATGACCATAAAAACAAAAACCAAATAGGAGCACAAAAAAGCAAGCGGGTATGTAGACAGATAGCGCTGTCAAATCTAAGGAGCAATTTGCACAACATTTTAAGCCCAAAATGGCAATCTTTTTATGAGTTTTGTCTGTTCATTTACACGACAACAGCATTTTTGGGACTGAAAAATGCATAAATCTGAAAATGAGTTTCACCAGCATGGACCAGGCCACACTTTGAGCTAGACTTTATTGTAGGGATAAAAGGGATGGTAAGATAATGGTGGGAGGAAGGGGAAGGGAAGTAAGAGGATAAACAGTGAACAGGTATGGGGGTTGATCGGGTGTCCTACAATGATACCCAGTGACACAGAGTGGGGGTACCGTCTTTGTAATATTATGGTAGACCCCCAGATTCACCTGTAGGGGTGAAGAGGGTTATAGGATTGTGAATGGGAAGTGAAGAAATAAAAAGAAGGACGGTGGTTTCGAAAGAACGAGAAGAACAGTGCTAGAAGGCTGATCTTCAATAAATAAGTTTTAGGCAGTATGGTGATTGGTTAAGTAGACAAAGTGAGGTGTGGTTCCACCGCTGAACCTTTATTAACAAGTTAACTCCATTTCAACATGGAAGTTTTTGAAAATCCCACTATTGTGTTCATGTAAACACCCAAAAATGAGAGTTATTGAAAAAGATCACATCATGCACATGCATAGTACAGCTTGTCATTAGGGAGATGTAGATTAATGGCTAGCACGAACAAACATACACAGCAAAGGTGGAGTAGACAGAATTATTGTGGTTGCTCAAGTGTTTGCTGATGCTTCATCAGCAAATTGTGGATTTACTTCACATTAAAACCAACAGCAAAGACACATCTTATGCATATGGCAAATTATACATTGACATCAGTGCTGAGCTGCCACTTGCCCGTTTTCTCAGAAGTGAAAGCATGGATTGCTTTGAAATTGATGTCACGTAAACAACTTTTTTTAACTAAATAATGAGGGAAACGTTTTTAGTGGGGTAGAAAATGTACTTACTTTGCTGACCTGGGTTTTGAATAAGCAATTTCTCTTCAACATTTTTTCTTTTTTTGCCTCGGATGACACGTCAAACAGACACGGGTGCACCTGACAAATTTCAACAGTTTTTCCTCGATTTCTTGTGTCCAAATAGACCAAAATGAGCCCTCCCCAACCTCCCGCTGGCCTGCAGACACCAATACTAGTGGATGTTGCTCTCTCTTTGGCTGTAGGTAATTGTTGACGTTATTTTCAATAAGAACACATTTCATACAGCAGGATTTTGAATCGCAGACAGGTCCAGATATTTAGCATGCCAAATATCTCACGAGTGTTGGCAACTCATCGTCAATTCTCTCAGATTGCGCCTTGAATAGTTCACATTGTGTGATCGTTACTCACGTGAAGGAGCACCGATTTGCCTGTGATTTCAGGAATTTGTTGCCGATTTCTTAAAACCTGTCGGCGAGTCAAGATCCAGGCTAAATTAATGCAGTCTGAACTCGGCATAAGTGGGTGGGTCTTACAGCAAAATAATCCCATTGGCTAGTGAATTTCTGAGTGACATCTGTCCTAGAAAGTAGCACGAGAAGTAGCATGATTCAGTGAAAACTAAACAAATTGATTTTACATTTACATTTGATTTGGTTCATTCATAAAATGCTTGTGTCAAAATACATGCCACAGTGGATATTGTAAGGGAGCCGGTATATACAGTTATTCTCTGAAAAAAAGTGAAAATCTGTGCTCCACACCACACTCTCTAGGTTTATTGAGCTCTAGACCTCCTCTGCTCTCAACATCTGTAATCTGTCTGAAAGTGATGAATGGCAGCAGGGCCAAAATGCTCACTCCACGGGGCAGATGGCTTATCCTGCAACCCCTCGTTTCCTAATAAATCAATCCTGAAGCTCTCCAGCCTGCAAAAAGTTAGCAAGAGATGTCACAGTCAGAGAGAAATAACAGGCAGGGATACAAAGATCAAAACTAACCCCATTTGATTTTCTTTCTGAGTTCCCAAAAATTACACCTTGCTATGACAACTGGAGAGGAAAGCGTTTTCAGAAATCAGATCTAAAGCAGGGCATCTAAGTGACCCAGACTCATGAAAATATCTGCCTGTGGTGATGTTTTTGTTTTGTTTTTTTGTAAAAATAGTATCATGTAGCTCGTTGCATGTTCCTCCGCAGTTTTGAAATGTTCAGCGAGTGGCACTAAAATGTGTGTTCAGTTTTCTATTTTAATAACATTAAAATACGGCAGTTTGGAAATCAAATGACATGCATGAGTGAGATTTATGCTTTGAATAGCATACCATTAAACATGAACGCATAAACACTAAACCTAATAAAAGGTACAGACTATAATAATAATTTAATATATTACATTTTCAAAGGATTATTTTTTTAATAATGGTGTTATTTAAAGTAATTCACATCAAATGTAATATATCATTATTCTATTTGGTTTACCTAAGGGTTCAACTGATACACAAACAAGAAAATATTTCACCAGCTTTAACAGAATTACACTGGTTACCAGTGCACCAAAGGATAGATTGGAAGATTCGTACAGTATATTTGTTTATAAGGCACTGCATAACCTGACACCCTCTTACATTTCTGATTGTTTGTGAAGATATACTCCAAACTGATTGTTATGATCTTATATCTTATAGTGCTAGACTTTTAGCATTTCACACAGTAAATCTAAAGTGATTTGGTGGCATCTCCTTTAGTCACTATGAGAATAGATAGTATGTTAAGTATGTGTATTTTATTTATCTATTTGTGTTGTACTGTCTGTCTTTGTGTATATATATATATATATATATATATATATATATATATATATATATATACAAACAATGGGAGGTTGGGTGCCACACCTCCTTTTTAAAATCAAACAGTTTCATATGACTGAACTTGTACAAATTTGTATGAATTAGCCACTAAACTGATTAAACGTAAAATAGTTACGTTAACTCGTGAGATCAGGCAGATTTTTTTGTATTGGTTTTATATTTTACCTGACATCGATGATGTTTTAAATATTTTACAATTTATTTAATTTAATAAATTCAATTTACAAAATATTAACAATTTCTTTGTTGTAATTCCAACCAAGTTAGGGAAGAGTCATTTTACAATAGTATATCAGGTTAATGTGAAAAAAAAAATGGATGTGTTTGTTGATAAATGAATCTTTTGAATGAGTCAATAATTCGACTTTTGCTGTAATCAGTCATATAAATGATTCAGAGACAAAACTGCAACCTACACCTGTTTAAGTTGAAGGCACTACTTTAAAAAATAAAATAAAATAAAAATTATTAATTTGAAACTTTCTGATTCCAAAGATTTATTTATTTATTTATTTTTTGAGTTGACCACTGCACATATAAATGCACTGTTATATAGAGAAAAAAAACTTTCAATAAAATAACAATAGTTTTTGCATTGTCTCTTTACAAGAAATGAATCAGGCTTTGTTGAACTCTATCATATCCCTGTAAATGAAAATACAGAACATTTTTTTCACTGTTACTGAGTACATAATTACCTGAATCCTATTGGTTTCACCCATTTATTTTCTTTTTTTTTCTGAAAACATTGACACTGCTATGAGAACAATTGTGAGTTTGTGTTTCTGGAACTTGGCATTTTCAATCAAGTCCTATAGAATGTTTATGTGTATCTCGTTTCCATCTACCTGTTTTTTTTTCTTCTTTTTTTATATATGCATGATTTGTTGATTGATTCAGAAATCACCAAACTTCATACTAGTAATGAAAATGTACTTTGTGAACACAAAAAGGATACAAAAAAAAAATGTGTGACAAAAATGCATTTGCTGAAGTAACAGTTGATTTAACTGAAAACAACAGCAATATATATATATACTGCAGGTTTTCAGTTTTCATAAATGCCAGTAGAAGCTCTGGCTCAAAAAAGTACCATTATTAACAATATTACAATACATATTATTTTTAATATATTCTGTCAATGCCTCTTTTCATATTCCATCTCCATATTTTGACGTCAGGGCTCCTCTTCCAGTAGTTAGGCTTCAGCAGTTATTTTTAGAGGTTACCCTCATTATGCCACGGTCAAAGTGATGCTTTGAGTTTGCAAAATCATGGGGTATTAAATCCTGTCTTCACTGTTTTGAGAAATCTGTGTCTCTGTCTTGTGATGAATTATTCATGCTATGCTGAATAAGGCCTTTGAAAGAGTCTCCGCTGACATGAGCCATGATTTTTTAATAGCAAGAGAGTAAGTCTTCCTGCTGCAGAAGTAAAATGTTTCTCTTGAAAACCCTTTTTTTTTTGGGTGATCTCGCAGCATTCTCACTTATCAGATATTTTGCATTTTGACTGTGTGATGACACCAGCAAACAAGTGCTAAGTGAGATGAGAAAAGACTCAAGTGTGTCGCAGGATTTTTCCCAGAATGCCAGGTGTCTCTTCACATTTGGAATCTGCCAAGTCTGCATCTCTAAATGACCAAATATCTCTAAATTGATAGGATTACATAATTTCTCTTCTCTTCCAATTTTTTTTTTTTTACAGTCTGAACCAAGAGTAACATAGCATAACACAGCATAGAAATGGTGTAAAACACTTTTTTTTACACTGAAACATGGACAATACCATGCATTTTATTGTATTGCCATAAACAAACAAATGTAGCAATGTGAACAAACCAAACTAAAAGTTATTGCTTTAATCAAAATCAAAATAATCTTAACAAGTTATTTAAATGTTCAATTCATGGATCAGGAGGCGACAGTGGTTAGCACTGTCGCCTCACAGCAAGAAGGTTGCTGGTTGAAGGTTGCTGGGTCAGTTGGCTTTTCTGTGTGGAGTTTGCATGTTCTCCTGTTGTTGGCGTGGGTTTCCTCCGGGTGCTCTGGTGTCCCCCACACTCCAAACACATGCGCTATAGGTGATTTGAATGAACTAAATTGGACTAGTGTATGTGTGTGGATGAGTGTGTATGGATATTTCGCAGTACTGGGTTACAGCTGGAAGGGCATCTGCTGTGTAAAACATATACTGGATAAGCGGTTCATTTCGTTGTGGTGACCCCTGATGAATAAAGGGACTAAATTGAAGAAAAATGAATGAATGAATTCAAGGTTCAATTTAAAGTGAGTTGATTCTTCAAATGAATCATTCAAAAGGGAAATATCTGAACCAGATCAACATAGTCCAATTCACAAACAAATGACTCTTATGAGTCAGTTCTTCAAACGAATCATTTAAAAAGATCCACAAACCCAAAATCATTGTAATCAGTATGAAGGATCTTTGACTGAAGCTTTTCTTTCATGTGATTTCAGAGAGGTTTCTCACTTTTCACATTATATTTGCTAAATATCTGTGTATTAGACGCTCTTTTTTAATTTAAAATTACAATTTTTTTTTAACAGACCAAATTACAAGTGAAATGAATCAGAATCTAAGCAAAACAAACTGAAGTATGCACTTTCTTCTCAGTGTTGCTTCTTTTGCCACGTAACACTAAAGAACAGAAATGCACATACTATATCAATACAGATGATCCATATTCAGAATACACCCCGGCTTCCTGGGGTGCAGAACAAGGCTATACATCCATGCTCCCAATCTAGTGCCAGGGTGATTTATTGCAATGTCTGTTTTTGAATAATGTCTTCTGACATCTGCTCCAGTCCTGCCATTTAAACAGAGGTATGGATCTGTCCCGCTCTGTGATTAATTATGAGAAAGCCATGGGTTAACACTGACAGGCAGCTCTGAGCCAAGCGTAATTCGTACCGACAGCACGTTTCTACAGTGAGATGCTAACCCCAACCTCGAACCCTCGCAGACACACTCCATATATACGCAAAGAGCACTGGGGGTGAGACTATAGCTCATAGACATTTTAATTAGTGCGGCCTGCTGAGGCAAGCATCACTATTACTATTGCTCACACTTAGAGCGCTTGAATTAACCCTGGACGCTGAGTATTAAACTTCAGCACATTACTCATCGCGCTTTGCCTGAGACATGAATTACTCTTCAGGTTGTGTGGATTGTTGAGAAGAAGTGTGCTACAAATTTTCTGTGTGATTGGACTTGGAAAAAATGTTCAGTCCAAAAATGCTAAACACAAATCCCATAGAGTTATGCTGAATGGGGCAAAATATCAGAAATTGTAAACGAATCAGGCATCAGCTGATGTCTTTCACAGCTTGCTCCTTGATGTGAAAAACAACATCAAAAAGTATTTTAAAACTGCAAAAGCGATATTGTCACATCCTGTCATCCGTGTGTGTTTGTTTTCGTCATGTGACCTCCACCATGTCCCACCTTTGTCCCAGTTCCCACCATTAGTTAACATTCATCACCTTCACCTGAGTTCATCTCTTGTATAAAATTATTGTCATCATCCCCAGTGTATTTATAGTCCCTATGTTTAGTCATTCGTGGTCCGGTATTCTGTCTGTTTTCACCCCATGTTCTTCCTGTGTTCATCCATGTAAGTTATTGTTAATAAATCCGAGTGTTTTGATAATCCTGCGATCCTGTGCCCTCCTGTCGTGAACCCAGGCGTTACAGAAATGATGCCAATTGGCTATCTATAATTCAACTGAAATCTAACATTATCATCCAAAAACATGTCAGGACAGTCCTGCAATTAAGTTTTGACGCCAATGTTAGAAGTCAATTTGATGTCGTTTTGAAATAAAGGTAGTTTATATTGATTGTAGAGTTACAAAGTCCAGTGTAAATTTGGAATTGAACCTTTGAGATTAATAAAACCTCCTTGTATATTAATACCTTTTTTGTGTCGTTATTTTGGTGGTCAAAAGAGCATCAATGTGTGGATGTCAAATAGACTCAAGGTTTTGACATCAAATCGGTTTGCAATTTTTTTTGGCCCTTACTTGATTTCACCAAGTACAGTAGGACATGTTTTTGGATAACATCTATGTTGATCCTGGAACAATATTCCAATCAGCCAATCAGAGTTAAAGGCTATGTTTATCGTTTATGTTAAGTTTAGGCTTACGGTTATGTTTATACATTTCTACATCATTGTTATGCAACTATGATTCCTCTGATTTTGGGAATAATTTACAGTTATGGTTGGGTTTAAAGCAGGGGTGTCCAACCCTATTCCTGGAGATCTACCTTCCTGCAGATTTCAGTTGCAAGCCATATCAAACACGCCTGCCTGCGATTTAGCAAGTGCAGGTCCTAAATAATTGGTTCAGGTGTGTTTGATCAGGGTTGAGGCTAAATTGTAGGAAGGTAGATCTCCAGGAACAGGGTTGAGAACCACTGGATTAGAGGGTAGAGAATAGGTATGGATTACAATTTCCAACAAAAATGTTAACCCAGGATCGCATCGTACTTGGCAAAATCATGACATGCGCATTTTTTGACATGTTTTTTGATGTTGTTTTAACATAAACATGCCAGCTGGGTTTGATTACCAGAATGTACTTCCTACCACTGGTTAACCAAGGATGTTTTATAAACCCAAACAGAACAAATCACTCTAGGTTAAAGTGATGGATCTCTCAAAAATGAAAATGAGCTGTAAATTTACTCACCCTCAGGCCATCTAAGATGTAGGTGACCTTTTTTCTCCTGAAGAACATTAAAGCCGATTTTTTAGCTGAAACCTTGGTCCTTGGTGATTCATAAAATCGCTAACCGCTACAGGCACTTTGACTCTCAAAAACATATAAACAGAACTAAATGAAATCCTGTGTTTCTCTTTCAATATACTGAGTTATGAAGTAAAATGATTAGTCTGTTAATGAAAATTAACTTTACAAAAGCTTTTTCTTTTTCTTCTCCTTCTCCCTCTTATAGGAAAAGCAGTCAAATCCAGCCCAATGCTACCCAGCACAATTACAATCCTAAACTAAACCCATAAGGAAACCAAAACCATCATGAAACCGAAAAGCAATGCAACTAAAAAAAAAAGTTATAAATATTAACACAAGCAAGTGCAACCGACCAGCCAAACACAAACCTAGCCAAACCAACCCAAAAAAACAAAGCAATAAAATAACCCAGCACATCATGGGGTTCCTTCTTCATACATTGCTTGGCAAATTTGGTTCTTCATAAAAGTTTTTAAATTAGATTAAATTAGCTGGATGAATTGATCAGAGATTATTGTGTGTGCTTTCTGTTGTAAATCCATCGATCCTGTCTTGATCATCAATGGTCATCAATATAGCAGGAGGTAGAGCAGCGCAATCACATAATCAAATTAATATTCAACTATCAGCCATTATTAAATCACTGTTTTCATTTAATGAGTCAAAAAGAACAAAATTTTCTTTTCCTGATAAACTGGCACCTAATATCAAAAAGAAATGTAAAATTTGTTGCAGCAGGCTAAGCCGCTGTAGGCCTTTTTTTGTAAAATAAAATCAACATGTGTGATGCCCAGACACTCAAGATACATTAGTTAGAAAAGTATGTTCTATACAGTATGAATGTGAGAAGTATGAATGGAATTCGGACATACTACATCCGCCATTTTGTCACGGTCACGTGACCTACCTGCGTCAGTTGCGTCGCTTCACTCCCATTCATGAATTCTCTCGCGGGGCATCATGGGATAGCGCAGCGTGCATGGGATGCACACTTCAGAATCTCGCCGGAAGTAGTAAGTCATCCGGGTACTTCTCGCATACTGATTTTCGAATTCTATGAATTCGGACATACTACTCGGCACGCATACTGATTTTAGCGTACTGTATAGTATGGAAGTATGCGGTTTCGGACGCAGCCTCGGTGTCTCATTTATAAAACAATGATGGTGGAAATGTGCGTATTTATGGCCCTTTAAATAAACTATATTTAAATTGAATATGTCATGTTAGAGTAAATAATCAAGGCATAAACGGATCCAAATGCAAGTAAAAGTTTTATTAGTACAAGTGACTGCAGCAAGGGCAGGGCCGGATTAAGAACTCAGAGGCCCCTGGGCACATTGTCTTATAGGGCCCCCTATCTGGCCGCACCTCTATAGTTGAATTGAAAAATAAGAATAATATAATATAATAATATATTTTTAAGAAATTTTGTCTATAGCGTCTTGCCCACATTTTAAAATAAATGATATATAGTGCATATATTTATAGTTTACAAAGATTTAACTTATTTTTTAAGCATTTAAAACATACTTTGAAAAAAAATCCTAATAAAACTAGTGAAAATTAATGTTTTTTAGTATACTATATATATAAGGGTATTTTTAATGTGTAACTTATACAAAGTTATAAAGCATAATATTGGCATGGCATGTAACACATAATGCCTCTCCAGTCCAGTTCTATTAATCTGAGTCTTTCATAATAAACGCACTTAATGATTTACTGTCTCTTACTCCTCTACTCTCCTCGCGATGAAGGGTAGGCAAACAGCAGTGGTCAACTTGATTATAAACCTAAAAGTATTTAAAATCACAAATCAATATACCTCTTCTCCCCTCCTGTATATCCCCTCTTCAGGGCCTTTCTCTCTCTCTCAAGCTCTCTGATAGGTCTATGATGAATCCAGTCTGTGCTGCGCTAGCCTCCTCTGCCTGGTTAATGCTAGCTTGCTCATACAGTATAACGTTACCATAACGTCTCCCATTCTCCTCGTTATCGGTCAGTTTGAAAAAGGTGTGTATACATGCCTCTATAAATATGCCTTCTCTCCTCTTTCTCTTGCGTTTGCTTAATCCACTTGTCCACTAATTTTGATCTACGAGACCACTACTACTACATAGCTCAATTCAGCGCGTTATTTCTAATCTGACGTTTCTGCGCTACCAATTATAGCAGTCTGTTCAGTTAAAAAAAGAGAGAGAACTTAATCTGATTGCTTTTTACACATGGAGTCATTTTCTGAAAATTTAAATAATAGTTATATGTGATAACGTTACGTTAGCAATTATTTGCTAAGAGGAAATATATCGTTGCCTAAGCAATATGATTTTACAGAGAGGGAGGTATCTATATCAAGACGTGCCGTCTATTCTACCTGCCAATGTATTTCTGGTCGCTCATACACTTCGTATTACAGTAGAGCGCTAAACACTGACCTGAACACAAATTCTGCTCCTGCTAACGCATGTTTGTCATGACAGATCGGCTTAAACCACGCTCTGATGATAAAGAATTAAATCATAACGAAATGAATAATACACAAATGCAAAATATCCGTATTTACAAAATAAAACTCCTTCAAATCTCACAGACGGCCCTACTTTATCCTGTGTTCAAAAATGTATAATAATAAAACTAATCAATTTCACAAGCCATCTACACCATAGATTGACTGAACACCCGGCCATAGTGTCAATTAAACCTTTTATCGTGGCCACTTGGTGGAAAATAACTGTTTAGATGTTGTTTATACACATTTGAATTAGGCTAAACATTATTAAATACCCACGAGCCACTAGTGACTTTATATCACATTTTGTGTTGATGTCCATGATGTCCTGGCTCTCCGCTCTAATATAGGTGAGCTAAGTGCTATCAGCTGAAACTGCTGATCCCTGCTGATCACGTGATGTAAACAACACTCATTGGATCACATGGAAGTCACAACACAGACACACGTGACAACAATAAACATGAAAGGACAGAGCGCATGCACCTGACAACCGTGACAGAATATTGACTTAATTGAACCATTTTTAATCATCATGAGACATTCTGATATTCATTTTTAGGAAGGTTTCTACATTTTACAATTTGTTAATGAGACCCCACTGAGGTAATATTATTAAACTACTTTGATAACAGATTTTAGAAAGAGCAGAACAACATTTTAGATGTTTTACAATGAGGTCGGTCCACTGGTTTGCCCATTAATGCCGTTCCATCATGGCCATTGTTAACACATGATCTGTTCAACAAAATCATATTACCTTTTTGATGCCAATACTGGAGTCTATTTGGTAAATGTGTTTCCATCATAGTTTATTCACATTTTTTTCTTATTGTATAAAATGTTTATCCTACTCATGCCTTTTTCATGCGCATTTTCCGAATCTTAGCATTTCCTTAAGCAATTCTCATGTGAGAAAATCTAAAATGCATATATAAAAAAAAGATGGAAACGAGATGAATGACAATGCTTATCAACATTACACATAAACACTCTATAGGACTTGATTGAAAATACCAAGTTCCAGAAACATAAACTCTCAATTGTTCTTGTTAATGTTTGCGTTCATAAAAGAACATGTTAAATGTTAAATCTGTTCTAGAAATATGGACTGTCAGGTATACCGTCCAAGGGTCATGAACATGGCTGATGAAAGCTTAAATAAGTCTGACAGTATATACAACCTTTCATGTCTTCCATGCCGCATTTACAATAATCATCTGAAACAAGTCTTTGAAGTAGCCTCGAACGCGTTTGATCTGGGAAGCAACCTCCATTATTTAAAGGCTTGTTAAACTTTGCTTTCTCCGCAAAGAAGCCGAACAACACGGCGGCGGCGGGTAATGTGAATGCAGAAAGCTCAGGCGGACTCCTAAAAGTTGTTTATTTATGAAAAAGACATCTCTATGAGTGGGAAGATGACAACCTGCCGCTGCTTTAATGAGACTTTTCTTCTTTCAGAAAGTGTCGAGGAAATGAAGTAAACGAGCTGGAATATGAACGCTAACCATCTTCAATATTTCACCGTCTAACTCTCTCTGATCTGCTTATTAAGAGCACAATTACCACAGACTCGGTGAATAAGAATGTGTGATTGTTTTTTTTTCTCAAACTGAGAGTGTAATCTCTTCAAAAGCACTGCACATCATTAGCTTCTGCTTCACTGACAATGTGTATTTTGTACAGACACTGAATTTTGTTTTCCTGAAACTGCCTCGAGCCGGAGGAAACGCTCCAACTTGGGGTTAATTGTTTTATATATTGAAAACAACACATTAAAACATAAAAAATCATTTGTTATTCTCTTTACTTACAACATTTATCCCCCCCTCTTTCCCCCCCCTCCCCCTCAGGCAACTGGCTGTAACACATGCTGAATTCTGGTGTAGTAAATCACCTGCTAGCTCTTCTGGACGACTGCCATTGACTGCAAGCTGGAATGGAAGTGATAAAGGAATTGCATTGTGGGATGTTGTACCTGAGCTGGTGAAATCTGCTTGTTGCACAGAGGAAGTTATTGCAAATAGTTTATCAGCAGAAGAGAAGAACCTTCACAGAGACTATGTAAATAATGCCTGTTTCAGTGGTGGCCCTTTTGACTTTGACATTATACTGCCGCTCCTGTAAAATACAATTAAACATAAAACATAGAAGAAAAAATATATATTAAAAAGGTAGAAACAGCACAAATAAATGTGTTATTGTAAAACATTTAAATAAAGATAAAAGAGAATGCATTATTCAATCATTTTCCTTCGGCTTAGTCCGTTATTTATCAGGGGTCGCCACAGAGGAATGAACCGCCAACTATTCCAGCATATGTTTTACGCAGCGGATGCTCTTCCAGCCGCAACCCAGTAGTGGGAAACACCCGTACACACTCCTTCACACACACACACACACACACACATGCACTGCGCCCATTTTAGTTTATTCAATTCAACTACAGCGCATGTCTGTGGAGTGTGGGGGAAACTGGAACACCCAGAGGAAACCCACGTGAACACGAGAAGAACATGCAAACTCCACAGCGAAATGCCAACTAGCCCGACCACGACAGTGCTAACTGCTGAGCCACCGTGTTGCCTGTAAAATACATTATTAAAATGAAAAATCTAGTAAAAAACAATGTAAAAATCTAAAAATTTTAATAAAACGTTTTAAATGCATACGCATCTACTGTATGAATAAATAGTTATAATGTACAAAATAATTACAACATAAAATAAATACAGAAATAAAACCATGTAAAATAATCATTAAAAAAAACATATTATGTCCTTTTGCCATATGATCATTCATTTATTCATTTAGTTTCTTTTCAGCTTATGCCCCTTTATCAATCCGGGGTTGCCACAGCATAACGAACTGCCAACTTATTCTTATCCACATGCTATGTTTTACGTAGCGGAGGTGATCGTGCAACTCATTGAGCCACCATGACACCCGCCATATGATCAGCATTATTTTATTTATTCTTATATTACTTATTCTTTATATTGCATTTACAAAAATGTTCAAAATATAATTATTCACAATTTAATTATTGCCACAATCACCAGTGATCTAATCCTTGAAGATTTCTGGTAAAAAAAGCAGATCACTAAAGAACTACAAATCCACCATTACATAGACTTCAGATCCAGTTATGCATCGTGCACACACACCAGTTCCTCATTTCGTTGATTACACACTCACACAGCCAGAGGATCGTTACGAACTGATTACATGGATTTTAAATGAATTACTCCATTTCACTATAATAATTCATTCATTTTTATATATTCTTTATATATATAGTTGAAGCCAGAATTATTAGCCCCCTTTGATTTTTTTTCTTCCTTTTTTAAATATTTCCTAAATGATGTTTAATAGAGCAAGGAAATTTTCACAGTATGTCTGATAATATTTTTTTCTTCTGGAGAAAGTCTTATTTGTTTTATTTCAGCAAAAATAAAAGCAGTTTTTAATTATTAAAGCAGTCAAAATTATTAGCCCCTTTAAGCAATTTTTTTGATAGTCTACAGAACAAACCATAGTTATACAATAACTTGCCTGATTACCCTAACTTGCCTGGTTAACCTAATTAACCTAGTTAAGCTTTTTAATGTCACTTTAAGCTGTATAGAAGTGTCTTGAAAAATATCTAGTAAAATATTATTTACTGTCATCATGGCAAAGATAAAATAAATCAGATATTAGAGTTGAGTTATTAAAACTATCATGTTTAGAAATCTTCTCTCCGTTAAACAGAAATTGGGGAGAAAAATAAATAGGGGGCTAATAATTCTGACTTCAACTGTATATAAATATATGCTAATTTAATCTTTCTGCTTGTGTTTTTAATTATATATTTGCACTTAATATTTATTTGTTTAAACATTTTCAGATGATAATTTTCAAGTGATGGGAGATGCTGACAACAGAGGTACGATGCAAATACAGCGTTTATTAGGAGAATGGTTAGGAAAGCAACGGTCAACACAGGGACAAACAGATGTATACAGAAAATACAGAGTCGTGGTCAGTAAACAGGCAGATAGTCAAAAGTCAGGCAGTAGATAGGAATAAACAATACAACAATACACATCTAACACGGCAAGGCACGGGAAGGAAAATGTGTCGTAAGTTCACAAACAGATAAACAAGACTCAGCCAAGATATGTGTGTGTGTGTGTTGTATTTAATTATAAAATAAATAAATAGTTAATTCTCATTTTTAAATAAACATAAGCATTAATTTATTAAAATTTTAATAATTATTCATACATGCATACATACATGCATACATACACACACACACATGCAAACCAATAAAAATAAACAAATCAATAAATAGGTGACTCTGGTGTGTTTTTTAAGGTTTTACAATTCTTTAAGGGATTCATTATTACCTCCCACAAGCTAACAAAAGCAACTGAACAAAGAGAAGTAACAGCACAATAGATCCATCCTTTGACATAAAGGTCAGATCAATCGATTGAAGAAAGCCAAAGCTTAAGAACTGTGAAGAATTTACTTGTTGAGCTAAATATAGCACTAAAGCTATACAGTATATATTCAGAGATAAACTTTAGCTGTAGCTCTACTTTTGCAGCATGTTCACAGGTTACTCCAGTTGCAATTCACTCAGCATTCCCGAAACCCTTTTTGAAAAGTTTATTTATAATTAAAACTAACCGTATTTTGTTTAAAGGAAGAAAATAGGCTCATTTGCAAATCAAAAAATGTAATTACTTTCAAAGAGGCTTTGAATGGAGCATTTCTTCTTGTGAGAAGACACTCTGTTTGGTCCTGATAGGAGCAGAGCTTAATTTGAAACTAAAACACTTTGATCACTCATGTGTGCTCAGTCGGCATAAGCTTTAGTCCATAAAATGGCTTACTTTCCCTTTATGAAAGAAATTAGGTAGTATTTTACCACTGACAAGAGCGATAACCAGTGATTAGCTGGTTTTGTTTGGTATTAATCTCAAGGAATCCAGCTAGCAATAAATAGCAGCCTTTGAGGTATAATAATAAAACAAAACTACTTTAACTATATTTTGTCCGTCAAAAGACAGAAGCTTGGCTTTTTTCAGAATAGAGTTGCTTTTCTTCAATAAGCCATTGTTTTCCATGTAGTTTGCATATGTTTGCATAACATGACATAAAAACTTCTTAACACATACATACCGGCAGTCCAAATTTGACAATAATATATACATCACGCATGTGATTCACCAAAGCTACAAATACTTGTCGAAAAAATTATTTTGAAATACTACTACAGTTTTAAATAAAAAAGTGTTTCATCAGCCATTACTACATTATTCAAGATAACGTCAGCATGTATTTGCATGTACTATACAGCATGTTCTAATACAATTTAGCATGTTGACAGCATGTTGTCTTTTGTATGTTATAGTGCTGTATTTAAACCATAGTAACCTGGTTGTAGTTGCTTTGGCTTTTTCGGGGTTAAATATAGTGATATTCCGATTACAACAGAGAAATACTAGGAAATCGATGTAGACTAAAGGTATTTCATGCCATTTAATCTTATAACCTAAAAATATGAGCAAAATCACCTGTTTTGTCATCACATTAGACATCACGCAGGAGAATCATTCAAATACTAGCTCTAAAGGGACGTTTGCAATGGTTTCTGCTGTTCTGATGTCATCAGCTGCAGATGTGAATGAATGGCGGAAGAAAGTAGTTCCTCATACAAAAAACAATTTTTGAAACTCTCTTTCTCTTTTTATGCCATCGAACTGTTGTGTAAACGCAATATCACTAGCAGTACGAAATGGTTGTATATTGCCACTAGTGGGGCACTAAGCCAACACACACAACAACACACTCCCAGCAATGCCGATATACAGCCCAGCCATATCGTACTGCTATGTGTGTGATATTGCTTTATACATGTATATTTAGTCATATATATTTGCTTCTCTGTTACATTGTTAATGTTATGTTTTGTGCCTCATTTTTAAGTTTCGTGGTATTCATGTAAAAAGTGGGATAAAGTACATCAAGGTGGTTTTCTGGCTTTATTCTGCAATTATGTACTTATAACACATTCCTAGCATGTTCTAGTATAGTAACCACTTATACCTTTTAGCATGTTACCAAGGTTACTAACATGTTTTAATCATCTAACATAGTTTTATATTTTACATAAACCTAAACATAGTTGAAGACATTCCTTACATGTTTCTAACACATTTTAACGAGTTTCTAATGGACCGATCACACAGAACGTGCTTTTTCTTTTCAACGCTCAACACTTGATGTATGTGTTTGTCAATTATAGTCCTGTCTCGTGACACGTGAACACTGTGTATCTTAGATTCTGTGTTTAGCTGAAAAAACAACTTATCGCTGTCAGCTCCACAGCAGTTGACAAATCTGAGGAACTTGTAGGCGGAGCAACCATTGCAGGTTTTTGCTTACAAGCACTCTGTGATTGTGTCCAAATTCCCTTTCACTTTTTTCTATCTTTTTTTTTTTTCAAACCATTCCGAATGATCGCTTCTCACGTTTTTAGAAGCAAATATGCATTTGATGTGAATGTTTTATCATGTTGTTAACATGTTGTAGCACATTATTAGCATTTTAACTATGCTGATAACACATTACTGTCATTAAATATTACATTTCTATCATATTTCTTGCATGTTTGACCAAGATTTTAACATCTTTTAGCTTATTTCTAGCATGTTGCACCACTGTTTTAATAAGTTACTACCATAATTTAACATATGTCAACATAACTTAAGTTGCTAGCACCTATTGATTGCAAGTGTACATTCTTTAATATAAATTATATGAGTGTGTATGGGAGAATAAAGAAAGTTGTGCCTGTTATATATTTGTGCTATGATGTATATTGCAATAGCACATTGCCTAGAGGCTGTATTTACATCATTTTTCACAGACAGAAGAAAGGAAAGCGACGTCATTAGATCAGGTACAGTGCTCTTGAATTATTATCCAGTTTCCTGTGATGTACTGAAGCACCTGCAGAGTACAAAAGCTCTTACATGGTTAAGTTAGAGAATAATTTGGCTGGAACTAATTTATTTATTGAAACGACAGAATGATATAGCACCGCTCCAGTGGAAGAGGGACGAGGCAGGTACAGATCAGGCAACTGGAAAATTCAGGAGTAAATGATGGTGAGGACCGAGAGGCTAGGAGAAACAGCCTCCATTGACACCTGAGCCTCAGTACTGGCTGTGAAGCTGAGTTATTAGCAGGTAACAGTGTGGTAAATACTGGTGTGTTCACATCTCATCACAATTACCATAATTATAAGTGTCAAATTGTTCACATCCTTGTCAAACTTGTAATTACAGCATGTGTTGCAAACTTTCAGAAAACTGCCAGCTTCTCAAACTTGACCATTAAAATAAAAAAGGCAGCAGCTGTAAAATGTTGTTTTCCAGTAAATGTGAGATTCTAAAAAAGCAGAAGATAGACATAAAATAGATATATCATGATTACCAGTGATCTAGCCTGTGCAGATCGCTGGAGAACTGCACATCTGACCTGAACTACCACTCCCATCATACAGCTCACACACCAGTTCCTGATTCCCCCTGATTACACACAGCTGGAAGCTCATGATGGACTAATCAGATGGACCATGAAAACTGCATTTGGGTCCTCAACTTGTTCCCTGACTCTATCATTACAGATATAAAGATTTTTCATTTTTATTTTTAACATTATACTTAATATTTGTGAAAACTGTGTTGATTTCAAGTACATATAGTATGTTTCAAGATTATATAAAATGGAAACATTCAACAAAAATAACATATTTTACCTAGAAATCATATTAAACGTATCTATCTATCTATCTATCTATCTATCTATCTATCTATCTATCTATCTATCTATCTATCTATCTATCTATCTATCTATCTAACTATTTTGGCATATATTGTATTTATAGTGGATAAACTACAGCTAAATGCAAAATAAGCTTAAAATCACAAATACTTCTTATAAGAGACTGCAAATTCAAATAATACTTAAAAAATTATAAGTTGTGTCCCAAATTGGTTTGTAAAACTATTCAAAATGGATTTTGTTAAGACTGTTAAGGATTACTACCATCTATTCCCTAAGTATTCCAAAAAATGGTCAATGAACCCCATTTTGAGGGTCATTAAATCCTGTTAAATAGATTATATGCTGTAGAAAATCGTGTGGAATGACAGTGAATCAGTGTAAAAGGATTATCCCAGTTCATTCCATTAGCAAAAAATAATGTTTTCAAACAGACATAATCCGAGGCGACAAACTCATGCCATGCATATCATTGGTGTGAATGAGCAAGGGCGGTGATACCGAGAATTTCGTCCATTACACACTGTACTATATCAATAAACGCTCTTTTTGAGTGGCTGCAATACTTCAGCACTGCGGATTCAATACATGGAGCGCATCTTTAATGAGTCTGACCTTTAAAGACAGGGAAGGAAGAGCAGACCGCGACAGGGTGCATATAAATAGCTCTTGCACCTCTTTTCTCTCCCTCTCTCTCTCTCCGTCCAATATCCCTCCATTTTAAAACAGCCAAAGTACGTCAAGTGCTCTAAAAGACTTTTCGCAGCACTGAACTGTGAGTCAGCCATCTCTGACACATCTGTAATTTTTCTGACATGATGGCAACACACCATCGAGCCGTGCGGAGCACCCTGGAAAGGAGTTCACGGCCTGCTTTTAGCTGCTTTTGCACAGGACAGAGAGATGAGTGTGTCAGCTCATAATCTATGGCATGCAGTTCATTGTCTTAAAATGGAACTAGGAGGATTCTTAACATGAAGAGGAGCATGAAAAAAATAAAGTTTTCGTCTTCTGGTAAGCATTTCAGTGAATGTGCACTGTAAAAATTGCTAGGTTCACCCAATTTCTTCATATTGTCCTAGCACAAATTTATTAAGTTTGCTTAATTTTTTTTTTACAAATTGAAGTGGATTGAACATAAAACAGTAAAGATTGTGCCATAAAACTTAACATCTGCGTCAAGGGCACGCGTATGGTCTGGTGCAGCCTTCACGTGGTGGAATAGCCCTCGCCATGGCTGATGTGCACATCTCAAAAAATGTAACTACACGTAATGCAAACTCTGTGATTGGTCGGTTTGGTAACAGTGATAAGTGCTGACAGCCGTGAGCCCAATGGAGCATGTGTTTACAAGTGTTGAGTCCCGTAAAGAAGCTCCATATGGAATCTTTTGTTTTGTGTTTACCTTATGATTTAGGTTGCTGCACGTCCGCCAGTTCCCACCTCAGAATCAACGAGTTTTAGCTACATGTACTTCAAGGTAGCATTCAAAATACACCTTTGAAGAAACTCGACACAGAGGAGCAAAAAAAACTACTGCCAGTTAGCATTTTAGAAGTGTTATTGCAGAGCAACACAAACAGCAAGCATAAGTATTAATGAACAACTACACGCAAAGCATGCGCCTTGGGTCACACGGATTACTCCATGCAGAAGTATTAAGAAGTCTTAAGAATTATGTTTTACTACTTATTTTAAATAATTAGTTTGTACAAGCAGCAAAAGTCATTTACTGAGTGTGTATTCTCACATATAATCTGATGAATATTTAGTTTAATAAAAAAAAATACATCTATCAATCAAAAAAACAAATCAAAATCAGAAAAAATGCACTTACACACAAAAACAAAAGCAAACAAAAAACCACTATCTTGTTTTTATGAGCTGAATTTTATTTTAGTTGACACATGTCAATTGGTAAAGTTTGTTCTTCGATACTGTTGCCACTGGCTTGCTTGGTTTGGATCTTGTGGAGCTGCGCAGTGATGGATTTGCTCTTCAGTGTTTGGAAATGAAACTACACTGAACTGAACTAAACTGAACTTCAACTCTGAAAACTGGACTGACACAGTTTTAATTTACTAGAACTTCTTAACTTAAGCTGCTTTGACATATTCTTCAAAAACAGCAGCATACGGAGCAACATGATGGTGAGTAAATAATAGCAGATTTTTCATGTTTGGTACCCCACTCCTTTAGCTTCTTTCTTGCCTCACTGTGTTTGTAGATGGCTACTCCAGCACTCCCTCAGGAGAAAATCTACTGCGTCAAACGCAACTCCGTAATCTAAAGAAACATTCACACTTGTTCAACACACTCTTGACAGCTCTTACTTTTCTTCTTCATGGCGAAAATACAGCTTGGCATTAATTCTATACAATGAGCCTATTATAGTTTTAATGAGCTGCATATTTTATATAGTCCGAAATGAAGACATAATTCCTGAGGGTGTTTTTCTTTGATGGGTGTCAGACCGCTGTGTTATCAATTTGGTGATTGTTCATTATGTGTATTTCTGCTTCATATTACTGCTATTTTTGTTATGTATAAAGACAGTGAGTAAAGGAAAGTTCCCATAGAAAACATGTTTTGAAGATTATGGGTTGAATTTCAGGGCGGCACAGTGGTTCAGTGGTTAGCACTGTGACCTCACAGCAAGAAGATTGCTCGTTCGAGCCACCATGCCAGCTGTGTTCACAATTAATAATAACAAATAATCATAACAAATAATAAATAAATTTAAATTTAATAAATAAAGTATTCATGCGAGTAAATTAAAAGTTAAAAAGTTATTGCAAAAGCCAAATTTCATAGAGACAGCACGAATGATGCAGTGTGCGTGACACATTTGCCGCAAATGCACGAAAGTTTAAATTCAAATAATTCCGAAATTCATAATAAAGCAGAAATTTCTCCTGTAAAAAGCGTTTTCTGTGAACCCAGCACTAGAGCAGGTTGTAGGTTTAATTCCCAAATAGAAGTTTTAATAACCTCTAAAATCTTCCACCTCAATTTTGGCCATGAACAACTAACTACAGTAATCAATATTTGAAGTGGATCAAAATAGTCTTTCAAAATTTGTTCTGAGGAAAGAAAGGGTGTTGTTCATCAGTTAAGACAACTTAGATTAAATGTTTTGATCCAGTTCAAATGTTGACTACTGCATTTGAATGCAGGTGCAAGTTGAATATGTAGATTGGAGAATGCAATTTAGAGGTAATAGTTGTGGGTTCAAATCTCAGATCACAAAACCTAGCTTGAAGACACATTAAAGTTGTGCAAATTGGACGTGTTTATTATTGTTACACATACCTCACCTGTTCCAATTACCAAATAACTGTTAACATTAACAAATTAACAAAACTAACTGCATTCACTCTTGTTTGTTTAATAAATGCTGAGCAGACTCATAAATATGCAGAATGGAGAATGAGAACTAGAGGGGAAGGTTGTGAGGTTCATTTCCATAGCACAAAATGGACCTCAAACACTTTGTAGAAGCATAAAAATGGATGCATTTTTTTCACACATTTTGAGTTCCCCTACCTCAACCATGCCCTTGAGCGAGACGCCTATCCCTGAGTCGCCCTGAGGGAACCCGACTGTTCATTGCTCTCAATAAAAATCATCTCGCACATGTAACACGGCAACATACTCTGGTGAATAAATGCAGTGACTTCTTAAAATGTGACAAAAAAGGCAATTTTCAATCAGCGGTACATGTTTCACAGCTCTGACAGGGTGTCGTTTCTGAGAAAAGCCATCTGTCTGGGCCATATCCTTGAAGAAAGAATGATGATTTACCGACTTCTCTCAAAATCTGACTAATCCCGACCTCTCATCCCACAAAGTCGCGATTACAGCTGAGCCCATCTATCAGATCTACTGCCTAAACATCCAAAAGCTTAGCTCAGAGATCTGTTTGTGGAAAGCCTTCGCCCTACATCGATCATTTAACACCTCTGTCTTTTCTGCAGAGGCAAACAGAGGCTGAACGGGTTCAGACTAAACTTGGCAACAAGATTGACAGTTCAGGGAAATCAAAAACACACTTGTCTGTTTACATCAGAAGTGTTAGCGCTCAGAAGTCAACTTTTGAATTTGTGTTGCATTTAGCAACCTCGACAACTTTAGAAAACATACACATGTTTGCAAATCCTTTGAGGTTCACAGAACATGTTGAATTTGAAATTCAGTTTAACACCGTATTAAACACACTTACCTAAGTGTTATGATTATATATTTATAGGCTGATGTTAAAGACTGGCTGGTACTTGTTGAGTGTTGATTATAATTAAATTCTTACAAAGAGTGTACAAATTATTATTAAGGTTCATCTTGGTTTATTTTCTAAATCAATGTGCCTTTTTAGATTAAAAAGGATTTTTGCTGACAGTTTCTTGCCTTTCATGATAAAGAAGAAACCTGCGATGCGATTCCAATCCTACTTTAAACAGCCATCAAAGGATTAAAGGATGAATATTATTTAAAAGAAACAAATTAATACTTCTGTTCAGCAAGGATGCATTGAAGTGACAGTAATATCAGATAAATTATTATTTTGAACTTTCAATTAGTCAGAGAATCCAAAGGAAAATAATTCATGATTTCCACAAAAATCGGGATGTGCAGGGTTTGTCAACATTGATGAGAATAATAAGCTTTACTTAAGAAATAAATCTGCATATACAAATAATTTCTGAAGAATTGTGTGACTCTTGAGACTGGGGTAATAATGTTGAAAATTAAACTATGCCTCAGGAATAAATGATTTTTTACTCATTTAAAAAAAGCTGTTTTAAAATGGAATAAAATAGTTTTCACTGTATTTTACAATTCAGCCTTCATGAGCACTTCAATTTTAAATATTCAAAAAGAAAGAAAAATAAACAAAGAAAATGTTCTTTTATAATTTTAATTACACATGCAATTCAAACTTCATTGATGAAAATGATTCCAAGTGTGGTGCAAGTTCGAAAATACATTTTAAAGAACGAGATTTAGCGTTATGGGTTCTATTACCAAAGCATGTAAAAGAATCTTGCACAGAGTCTGTAATTTTTTATTTTGTATAACTGTACCGTTCCGTTTTGTTTAGTTTTTTTTTTACATTGCAAGATCCTTAATCTAAACTGTGCCCTTGACCATTTAATTATTTGAAAGAACCAATTCACAAAACTGCCCAACTTAACTGCATTAGTTCTTGTTTGTGTACAGGTTTAAATACACAGAATGAAAAATGAAATTTAGAGGGAAAGGTTGTAAGTTCAAAGCATGCAGCACAAAATCTTCCATGAAAAAAACAGTAAAGGTCATTGTTCAAATATGCAAAAATTTACATGAATGATTCATGCTGGGTTCGCATTAAAAGTGAAATAAAGCATTAACGCAATTACAAAGCCAGTGAAAATGCACAAATATAGCTAAATTTCCACTGGGCAGCATGAATGTCGGAGAATGTGCAATGCATTTGCCTCAAAAGAGTGGAATTCACCTCAATGACATATTCAAATTATGGAAATAAAGTTCAAATGCATCTCAAACAAAAAATCCCCCATTTACGTTTTCTGTGCCTCTTCTTAAAGCTGTTTTTCCCTTTAAGATTTTCAACATAGGCTCATTGATACGTACCCCTTTATACATTTCTGGAGAACGCAAAATTTTTTCCAGTTTTTGCCAATGCACCAGAGGCCACTGTGTATGTTTTTTTCAGATCTCAAATTTATCTCATGAGAGCTGTTCTCATGTAAATCCACCAGAGGCTGCTGTCGACTGACTGACTGACTGACTGACTAACCGACCGACCGAAACCCCCTTTCCTAAACCCAACCGATAGTGTTTTAAAAGCACAGACCCAATCACCCTTTCCCTAAACCCAATTAATAGTTAACATTAATTAATAAATAGTTTTCAAAAGCAATCCAGAAAAAGAAAAGCACTCAAGGCAGCCTGATTTTTACCACATTGTCAGACCTTACCACATTCTCACCCTGTTATTTACTTGTTTATTTAATTTTTTGCCTTTTGTGTTTATTTTACCTGCTTTCTGGAACTATTTTTCGCCAGACTAAAACCCCATCTTCACGCTCAACTCCTTTCTGTATGTTCAGTCCACCGGCGTACACAGCGAGCAACTTGGCAAAATGGGAACAGTTGAAAAGCTGTCCACACAGAGGTTAGCAGTCAATCTGCCCCATAGTGTTTATTTTAATGACGAAATGCAGCGATACTGTACGGTGCTCTGGCTACATAATTCACACTCTCCAGAAATGTATACAGGGGTTTTCACAATGAGCCTGTGTTGCAAATATTTGTATATGCAAGTATGAATAATTGAAATATATATTTGTTAAGTTCTTCTGTATTATACTTACAATTGACAGCTGTCCAGCAGTGTATATCATTATATATATTGTCACCCTATATTCATAACACTTGTCTCAGGGAGTCTTGAGATAATAACAGTTTTAGTACAATAAAGGTAAAGCTAGCGAGACTCCTCTCATGTGCAGTTCTTCATTGGTTTCCATGGTGCCTATGAGGAGCCCGGTGAAAGCGGCCATACTGTAATTGAACACACTTGCAGAAAAATCAATCTGCCGCTGTTTGAAGTCAGAACCCAGAGTCCAATCCGCACTCCCTCGTTAGGAGTACTTTCATCCCAGCTCCCATTTCATAGTTATTATCACTCTTCTTCTGACACTGGCGGGGGAAAAAAAAAGCTCTGTCTATTATTGACTCGAGTGTTTGGTATTCAGCCCTGAGTACTAGTTTTATCTGCTCGAAAAAAGCCACAGGCTGGTTAAAACACACCAGTCATATAATGAATCTTTAGAACTCACTGATTTATATACATGAGCGTTTCCCGTTTATATTCACTGCGAGACAGCTATGGAGAAGACAAATGTGGAGAGCTGTGGAGAAGTCCTAATGCTTGGTGAAAAACAAAATCTATATAAACTGTATTATATTTGAGGGCACTGTTTTCAGGATAATGTATAGCTTCTATTTCTCTTTAAATATGCAAATTAGTCATTAGTAGTAATGCATACTCCTTCCATTTTGTGGGTGTGTGTGTGAGTTTGTGTGTGTGTTTAACTTGTTTTGCACAAATAAGTTTTTTCATTCAATGATTTTGTTCATTTTAACTGATGGCAGAACATTTCTCTAGTGCTTGTAGTGTTATCAGTCCATAAATATGAATATATTAAACTTTAAAAGTCATCTATATATTTTCATTTATAAAAAACGAATATGCTGAAATGGTTATTATAAGTAGGTTGTTATATATTATATTAATCTGAATGTTTCTTATTTATTTTATCAAGTTACACTATCAATATATATCAATATCAATATATATATATGTATATATATATATATATACAGCTAAAGTCAGAATTATTAGCCCCCCTGAATTATTAGCCCATAATAATTATATATTAATTATAATTATATACTTAATGATATGTTATTTTACTTTTATTCTTACTTTAAAAAGCCCTTAGTATAATACAGAAATTATTCCTCAATTAAAAAACTCCCTCAATGAACTTTTCATAGTATTGAACTGGAAATCAAGGTCTCACGTCTGAATCGTATACATTTTGTGTCTGCCACTTTAAAACTGTATTATGTAGCAATCCTGCATCATTGACAGATTATTCTTACACCTATTTTTATTATTATTGTTAATTTTTACCATGTTTTGTTGGTTATCAAACTCTATTACACTCAAACAATATATTTTTTGCTGCTTGTTCCAACTACTTATGTAAAATTAGATGATTCTGCACAGTTCTTGAGTTTGTTTGGGACAACTTAATTGTTTTATGTTCAATATACTTCAATTTGTAAATACAATTAAGTTAAATTAATTGATTTGTGTAAAGAAACATAGAACAGATTTTTTAAAAATCTAATTATCTAAAAGCAAAAAAATTAAGTCAAAAGTCAAACATTTTGCTACTACCTTCAAACTACCTAAAAAAGTAATATAAATATGCAATTAAATTGACTGTGAAGGAAGCGTAGGTGTTGCACTGCTTGTAAGTCAGAGGTGTAGATAGTTGTGGCATGTTTTTTTGCAAAATGAAAGTCATTTCTGAGGTAATTAGCATGAGGGTCTGCTTTGAATGATTTTACACCGTTGGACTGCCTTTTAACATCCAATGTCATTAAAGCTGAGGCCCACGAAACGATTACTCAGCGATAAACTTTTAATTGCTCGACCGTCTCCAGTCTGCAATTAGCGGATCCAGGGAATACACAAAGCGCCGTCATTTTTATCTCCAGAAGAAGTGTCACATACTGCAGGAAAGAAACTCAAATTGAATTCGGCTGTGGCGTCTTCTAATCAGCAGCGATACAATGCGGGAGAGCTCTTTTGAATGGCGTCCATTCAAGTCGCATGTCCTTGATTATGGATGCATTGTTTCACATTACTGACAGACTTCAAAATATACCACCAGAATCCTAATGGGCAAAAACGACGAGAGGGAAAAATCAAAAATAAAACTGGCATTGGTGCCATTCACTCTCTGCAGGACTCCAGGTGTAATTGTAAACTGCACTGACATTACTGCCGGGATTTAGACAGATATACATTTTCATTTTTGAAATCCTGCTGACTTCCAACATGCTTCTAAGTGCATAAACATACATGCTTGGTAAGATAATTGAAATATGATGCGCAAAATTCGGCCTCTTCCTAAACATCAAGAAGACCAAGATTATAACAACGGTGGGTAAAAGCAAGATTTAATCTTCCTTGGATCCCAGATCGACAGAGAAGGATACTGCAGCCTTGAAATAAAGTGCCGATTAACCTTGGGAAGAAGTGCGATGCTGAACATGAACAAAATATGGAAAAGTAAAGACATCAACATGAAAACCAAATGCAGATTGGTTCACGCCATCGTATTCCCCATAACAACGTATGGCTGCGAAAGTTGGACCTTAAGAAAAGCAGATAGAAGGAAAGTCGACTCTTTCGAGCTGTGGTGCTGGCGGCGGCTGCTTCGTATTCCATGGACAGCGAGGGTAACGAACAAGGAGGTGCTGGAACGTATCAACCTGGATATGTCACTCGAAGGCAAAATGACCAGACTCAGACTTACGTGTTTCGGTCACGTAATGCGATCGAGTACGTTGGAGAAAGATCTAATGCTTGGAATGGTCAGTGGCAAGAGAAGACCAGGCCGCCAGAGAATGCGTTGGCTGGATACATCAAAGCTGACACAGGATTGAGCCTACAGCAACTGACGGATTTGGTACAAGATTGGACAGCATGGAGAGAGCTAGCCCATAAAATCAGCAAGAGTCGGATACGACTGAATGGATAACATCATCATCACTGTTACTATCATAACCAAAATACAGATAATCAATTTATTTGATTCTTAATTTTGTGTTTATCCCGGACGAGCGCCCGTGTGTTACACCTGGCTCAAAGATGTAACATTAAGGGAGATGGCACGGCAAAATAAAGTCAAACATAATATTTACTCTAACACAATTGAAGATAACAATCAAAACATCAGTATTCGTAGGTTAAATCAGTGTGAAAGGCAAATTAATGGATGCAGTAAGTATTGTCAGTGCTAGTGTATGGATGCAAAACAAAACATAATGTCACAATTTAGAGCACAGCTCTGGCCAGCTGCCCAAACAATAAAGAAACAGCGGCCCGGATGAACTCTCGCATTGTGTTTAATAAAAAGTGATGACAATCATCAGGTACGCTGAAGTCACACCCCACCATACAACAGACAAAAACATACAAAAACGCACACCAGAACAACACAGTCCTAACAATTATAAATACTACTACACTTCTTTCTTTCACCTCAATGCATATTAATTAACATTTTACGTGGATGAAAACTATTGATTGTGTATTAAACAAAAGCAAAAAAATTAAGTATTTTAATACCAATAAGTTAATATCAATGTTTATTCATTTGTTGATGATTTAATAAAGTTAAAATTAAAATTAAAATAAATATTATGTATTAAATTATTTATTTTTATTTATCATTTATTGACGACACAATCAACACTCTTTTTGATCCACTTCAACTGTTGACAACTTTTTATTTATCATAATAAAATGTTAAATATTTAAAACTAGTAGTATTAGTTATTAGTCAATGATATGTTCATTATTTTAACTTCACATTTATAATGCATTCTCCCCAAACACACAATTGAAGGCTAAATTATTGTAAAATATTGTAATATTGTATTGTAAAAGAGATGTTTATCAATGAGATTTTTCCCCAAAAAATTTTTAATTGTTAAATTGTGTACATGCTTAACTAGTTTAATAGATCAAGTTTTGTTTATGTTTTTAAGTTTATTTATTTTCTTTACAAGTTTTTATTTATTTATTTATTTATTTATTTATTTGTTTGTTAGTTAGTTAGTTAGTTAGTTTGTTTGTTTGTTTGTTTGTTTGCTTAATTATTTTTCCAAGGGGCTTATAATATTAACCTTAAAATAATCTAGGAAATACTGTGCAAATTCCCTTGCTCTGTTAAATATCAATAAATTATTTGAAAAAGAATTCAAATTTCACAGGAGGGCTACTGTAATAATTTTGTCCTCAAAAACAGCAACTGAAATATGTTGCCTCGCAAAAAGTTTGCCTATATATTTACTGCTTTCATCCCTTTAAGATGGATTTTGCTGAGTGCTGCTTTCTTCATCTTTTGAAGCAGGCACAAAAGTACATCTCAAGATGGCTACCTCAAGGCAACTCTCTTTCTTCTTTTGAAGCTCAGTGAAGCTGTAGGCTGGGCTGACTGATCATCTTTGGCCTTCATTCACAAAAAAATATATATGTACAAACAGTGCATCATCCTGCCTATTATAATGCAGGCCCTGTTTTTGTTACAAAAACTAGTGAGAAGGCAAGTAGAGGTTATACAATCACAAAAAATAATAAGGGAAACTCCATCTCATGTGTTTTAGTTGAAAAATTCAAGGTGGCTGATGAGGTGGGAGAGTTAGACACTGGATCTCACGAGAAAACATACATGTATGGCACTAGTATTTGTATAGTATTTTATACAAAATGTCACATTTTTAAAAAAAAATTAAACATGATGCCTAAACATAACTGTGTTAAGGTAACCATGTGTTGGCAATGTGTGCTGAATTGTTGAGCAAGGGCAAAATCAATAACGAGATGGCTTACAAAAACTGGTTTATTATAATGAAGTTACTTTAAATAAAAAATGAGTAAAACTTTCAAATAATGGTCCATTAGTTAATATATTAACTACAATGAACAAACAAATAGACATACATTTATTACACCATTTGTTCATCTTTCTTAATATTAGTTAATGTTGTTTAAGTTAAAAAAAAGGTTAGTTTATGTTTTCTCACGGTGCATATGCTAACAAGCACAGTTTAGTATTTAAATAATGTTTTTAATAATTGAACTATGGATAATAAATGCTTTACAAGATTATTCATACTTAATGTTAGTAAATACATTAACAAAAATTAACTAATGGACCACTATTCTAAAGTGTTAGCAAAAAATGCAGTTGTAAACTTTAACGCTAAAAGTTCTTATTTTGCCTATAGGTGTGTGAGTGTTTATCTTGCTAATGTATGTAAATAATGCTAATTTTAAACAGTTTTTTACTCCCTGCTAAAAACACAAACAATTTGTGGAACCTGACGAATTGTACTGAGGAAAAGCAGGCAATAAAACATAGGGCTCATGAATAATTCTATAGATAGATATCTATACATGTAGATGCTGCGCACTTGAAAACGCAAATGAAACTGTAGAGACATATAGACTGAGCCCCTCCGTCAGAGAATCCTCAGTCTATAGCTATCAATGATTGTCCAAAGATTGTCTTCCTATGGAGAAATGAAAATCTCTAGCCAAACATTGATCGATATAGATGGATCTGCCATTGGAATACCTGTCAGGCTAAAGCCACAGTCACACTAGAGTTTGAGCTTGCGAAATTCTATTGTATGGCATTGCAAAATGAGTTGGATTCATCAAAATGACCAGACATTAAAAAGCAGCTATTGCTCCATATTTTACATTTTTGTATAGAGAGGTCATGTTCTGATCTTCGATTGGTCTCACGCAATCATGTGACGCAGTTTCACAGGTTAGAGTTCACCAAGCTTGAACTTTGCAGGGCAGTGACATGTAAAACATTTTGCACTAGATTGCATTTCTGGTCCACCACATTTGCTTGCATATAAATTAGTGTATTGTGACCGCAGCTTAACTTGGTAACATAAAAAAGCCAATCAAATAACAGGTTTTGAACTACTCCTTTGTGCACTGCCATAGAGTTAGCATTAGCATTAGCTGCTATGCATTTGAGGCTAATCGTTATATGCTTGCCTTCAACAGGCTTTGGATTGGCTTCTTTACTAGAAGGCAGGGCTTCCTTCAATAGAGCGGCTGTTTGACCTTTATTTTCCCCATTCAAAACTACAGCTGTATCCGAAATCGCATACTTCCATGATATATAGTGTGCTATAGTACTTAATAGAATCCAAAAAACAGTATGTGAGAAGTGCCCAGGTGACCTACTACTACCAACGAGATTCTGAAGTGTGCATCCGATGGACGCTACGGTCTTCCATTAGAGAGAATTCATGAACGGAAGTGAAGTGATGCAACTGATGTGGGTCACGTGATGACAAAATGGCGGCTATAGTACGTCCGAGTTCCATTCATACTACTGATATTCATACTGTATAGAATGTACTTTTCTAACAGCCAAGTACATTTAAACTCAAATCCAATACCTATTGAGTAGTTGGCAGTTTCGGACGCAGCCTACATCTTGTGTATTCTCTAGTCTTTGAAAACATCTTATATAGTCAGCACTAAACAAAAATAACATATTTGATGCTTTCTATTTTGGTATTTTAATAATAAACATTTTGCAGATTGCTGTATGACTTGCTGTATGTGAATGTCAGAGACCATGATAGGCAGATGATGCAACTCTCAATGGTTCCGATGATTGCCTGAATCAGAAAATGCCATTTGAAAACTGTTAATAATGATAAAATGTGGTCAAGATCAACATATATCGCATCCGCAGCACTTGAAATATTGGAGGAGACTCTAGCGCTCTCCAAACACAGGCCTGCTCTTCTTGTTTGCTCCAATCAAATAAAGCTCGTCTCAGAAAACAAGAGTTGTCCACAATAGAATCTGCTCAGGGAAAACACACAGTAGGGTTTTGTTTGTTTCACTGGCTCTTCTCCATCCCAGTGGACTCAAGACGTTATACTGACACATACTGCAATGGAAGCACAAACTTTATTAACAGTTGCCAACTAACACTAGAGCGCTTTACCTTTGTGTCTTTTTTCATGTCTTATTTGCCTCATATATGCAGAAGCTAGCATAAAATAATTAGCAGTATTCATTTTCTTGTCGGCTTAGTCCCTTTAATAATCCGGGGTTGCCACACAGGAATGATCCGCCAACTTATCCAGCATTTGTTTTACGCAGCAGATGCCCTTCCAGCCGCAACCCATCTCTGGGAAACATCCATACATTCTCATTTACACTCATACACTACGTACAATTTAGCTTACCCAATTCACCTGTACCACATATCTTTGGACTGTGGGGGAAACCGGAGCACCCAGAGAAAACTCACGCAACCACGGGGAGAACATGCTAACTCCACACAGAAACGCCAACTGATCCAGCCGAGGCTCGAACCAGCAACCTTCTTGCTGTGAGGCGAATGTGCTACTCACTACACCACCGTGGCACCTATAATTAGCAATATTTCAGAAAAAAACGAGCCAGGTTAGTGTACAAACGTTTTGACAAATAATATGTACAATATGATGGGCTGCTGTTGTTTTTATGTCAAGACATCTGTCAGGTTAATAAAAAAACAAAACACATTTTTACATAAATGTCCAATTTCTGAAAGATGCCATGCTAGACCGCTTTTGCTCACTCGCTAAACATGATTTCAGACCTGCAGTTATTACAGAGAGTAAGGTTGATTAACTGATTTAGTCTGTGTCAGTAATACAATGTTACCTTACTACTGAAAAATTGCCTGTAGCTTTTTAATTGCAAAACTTTTATCAACAGAGTCAAGGAGCAGTGCTGACAACATGTTTTTGTGTTTGTATGCATGTGTCCTTGAATGAGTGGGGATTTGGATGAGAGGGGAAAAGCCAAATAAAGCATGTGCTTCCCATAGTTGTCCATTTTAAGGGACAAAAACTTTTGTTGCTATTGTTTTTTTTGTTTGTTTTTTTATTTTTATTTGCTTGCTCAGTGCCTTTGTGGGTTTGGGTTATTTTGCTTTTGTCAGCTGTAAAGACCTTTGAACTAATTAAATCAATGGAAGTGCTTTAGCTCTGTTTTCCATAAAGTACTGTACAGCATGCACACGTTTAAAATGAGCACATGCGAGCATCTGTCCATGGTCTGTACAACGCTGTTCAAAATCCTCACATCACAGAGCACCACTCACATCATTTTTTGTTCAGTTGCTTTAGATGTGTCTTCAAGGCACAATATCTAAAAAAATTGTCTGTAGTTTCCAGAGATGGGTTGCAGCTGGAAAGACATCCTCTGCGTAAAACATATGCTGAATAAGTTGGCGGTTCATTCGGCTGTGATGACCACAAACTAATAAAGGGACTAAGCCGAAAAGAAAATGAATGAATGAGTAAAAAATAGGGTGAGAACGTGGTAAAATGTGAAAACGTGGTAAAAATCAGGTGGCCGTGAGGGCTATTCTTTTTCTAAATTGCCTTTGAAAACACTTTCGGATGGGTTTAGGGAATTTTCTGTAATCCCTGGAGTCATTTATTATAGCTGATAATTGAATGTCTGCAGATACTAATGACAGCAGCCTCTGATGGATTCACCTGAGAACAGCAGGTGCGAATGGCACTTGAGAGAAATTAGAGATCTGAAAAAGCATACACAGCAGCCTCTGGTGTATTCATAAAAACCAAAACTGCAAAACTACCTCCTGGGTTGTATTTTGCGCTGTCCAGAAATGTGTACATGGGTACATATCAATAATGAGCCTGGGTTAAAATGAATTCATCCTAGGCTGGAAGATCGTGTAATGTGCACCTTTAACCTGATCTCACAGAAAAATGTAAATATTTTATGTATTGACATTTGGTGGGGGTGGTGATGTGCTTCCAGCAAGATGCACCACCTCAAACCAACCAAATAGAAAAAAAATAAATAAATAAAACCCTGTAATATAATAAAACTTTAGACATAGACACCACAGACTAGATATACTAACAATTTGCTACAGTGCAAAAACATTAGCAAAAAAAATGGAGTGGATAAAGTGACTTCGGCCACACAAATTTCTCATTTTTCCCCTGTGCTATTAGTAATTTGCACACACAATATGATTATTGACTTTACTTATTTACTACACTGTTTCTTTAACCTGTGTAGGACATTATGAAAATGAGCTGCTTTATCTGTGATTAGCTTGTGTATTCAGTCGATATTGTGCAAACTTCACACTCCTAGAGGTGCTTTTATGCTCATTTGTCCTGTTTAGTAAATCCAGTTCTGTTTTTCCCAAATCACAGTTCAATTCTTTGTGTAAAACTTTTTAAACTAGCAAAAATGACTGAATGTACCTGCTTCATCTGCATCTATGATAGCACAAATTGAAGCAACTGGCATTGGCATGAAAGGACTAATACCAGACTTGAAAGGTAGGGTGTTAAAATAAAACCAACATTTTCTTCACAACTTTGTTAAACGTGACTCTCTATTAAATGTAACTTACTGGAATGTTTTTAAAGAAAAACTCTCACATTTGGGCAATTACTGCTGTTCTGAAAATGCATTTGTGGCCAACCATTATCTGCAGGAATGGTGCTTTCAAAGCCAAATATGATTCAGTGGCTCATTTTAATGGTGGTAGTATTTGTCATGTTCACGTTCTGCTTCTAGAAGCATTCTTACAAACACAAATATTCATAAGTAAAGAAATGTGCATAACATACATTAGCATCTGCAGACATTAAATTATCAGCTATAATAAATGACTCCAAGGATTAGAGAAATTATGCAAAGCAAGCTGCCCAAGAACATGATTAAATTATACGCATCAATTTACCCTTATAAAGTACACTATAAGTGTTTAATACCAATATTTAGCAGTCTGCACTAATGTAAATAGAGTGTCTTTTTCCTGTTAACTTGTACTCTGTAAAATAAAGCACATTAATGAGCTAGATTAAGACAATGAAGTAGAAAATGATATTTATACTTAAGATATATTGTAAGAAGCATCAGAGCATATTTATTCATTTATTACATGGCTCTCTTCATTCTGCGATCAAATATTTAACAAGGCTCACAAACCAGTCAATTTGACCGTCACCTTGGTAACCAGTCTCCAACACTATGCTTGCTTCATGTCGTTTCTGGCACTTTGTGGATTTCCTTATAAAATAATGAAGTAATTACAATTGAAATCAGCATTTATTTAGTTAAATAGGATCATTTACAATAAACAAGTCATTATTGCTAAATAAACAACTTCAGGAGCATACAAATTAGATTTAATGTCAATGTTTATTTTGCAACTGTACCTAACATGTTCTTCATTAGTTCTCTTGTAAAAAGCAGAGGGCAAACTGAGTGTAATGATTTCTGACCATTTTTTGGATAGCTTCATTGCGGATATCTTTGGATAGCTTCATTGCGGTTAAATGGAAATATATTCGTTCAATCTTCTGCTGTGCCTCACATGGCAGTAAAAAATGTCAACTAAATTAATGTACTGTGTTTTAGTATAAAAAAATGTATTCAATGTTTTGTATTCAAAGGGGATTTTTATTTTTCTGGCATTAAATTACGTTTCTGCATAATGCATTTATAACCTGTTGATCACTTTTTAATTATAGACTTCAAAATGTAATACTTGAAATGTCATAAATCCTGAATGGTATGGAAAAAAGGAACTTAGCAGAACAGTCAAATTTAAAAGTTTAATATGTGTACTACTGGTATTATTTTCTTTATGAAATATGTATTCTCCAAAGCAAATATGTATTCTCTAAATCAATAAAAATTCTGCATACATACATATATATATATATATATACCCTCTACTGGACAAATTTTGATAGATCTATATATACGTATATATATATATATATAAAAAAAAACATATTTGACTGTTTTTCTTTTCTTAGAAAAGTTTAACTTGAAGTGCTGTTTTGGCCTTCTGTTCAGACTGGGAAGGTGTTTTAGGGGGAAAAAAGTATCTTTTTAAATAGCTGTCCAAAAGTGGATACATTTGAAAACTGTGTTGCAGTGTTGACTGTGAAAACGGAGGCTTTCAAAAATGATGATGCGCTTTATTCATGTGACCAATTGAGCTAACATGATGGACAACATTGTAAAGCTGATATTTTGAATGCTGTCCGTTTTGCCACAACGTTACAAAGACACGGTAAGTAAATAAACATCAAACGGATATTTCACAAGAAAAAGAGTCCTATGCCTGTGCACATTCAGCCATCTCTATAGATGACGGAAGGAATCTTTTATAGCCGATTTCCAGTTTTTAAATGTATCCAAATTAGAGTAGACACAGCCTAAGCACTTAATTTAGTTTTATTTTCTTAATATATTGACGTCCATGAAAAAACAACATTAACGGCTGTTGTACATTCAGTACAATTAAGTGTTGTTTTTTCACAGGCTTACCTAACCAGCTTTAAACACACTATCAGTAAACTTCATTCTCCTGCTACAAACATGAATTCAATCTGATTTTGGGTTTGTCCGACTCAAATCATAGAGCACTCCCTTGGGAAATTACTTAGAGTTGATCTCCTTACGATTTAGCTAGTGACAAATGATCAAAGAGTCAACAGTAATGCTTACGCATCACTGGCATCTGCAAAGATTCATTTCTACCAATGTGTTTGCAATTAGAGGCCAGCAGGTTCAACTGACCTTGCAGTATATTTCTGTCTGACATATGCAGAGAGGATCTGTGCAACTGGCATATTGTATTTACATTTATATTCTCCGCATATGCCTTCCCACCAAAGTGACTTACAATAAAGTGCTCAAGTCACGTTAAATGCCAAGCACCAGGACAGGTAGCTGATCATGCACAGCGCCTGCGAGCCTTAAAGCGATAACATTTCTTCAGCCTTGTGTTGTTCAAAACCCATATGCTGTTATTATTTCCCCTCCGAACACAAAAGAAGAACATTTGATAAAGATGACAGCTGAATAACAAATTCGGAATCAGTAGATGATTCTCTGAAAATTATGAAGCCAGCACAAGGTGTTTTCGCAATACAGCTGTTAAACTTTCTTGTAAATGTAAAGGTTTTCGATGTTACAAGACAGCAATCAGCAGGGACGTGGCATCCTGAAGTCATTTATTTTCAATGAGAGTTGGTGACTCAGGCTCCTGTGAGATGCTGGAGCCGAATGTAGGCAAGATGGAAAAGTTAATGCTGCTGTGAGTGATTTCAGTGTTCTGTAGGATTTGTCTCTGTCTGCAAAGAGCAATATAATAAATATGATTTGTGGAAAACAGTGGAAGAAACTGTCAGCGCTCTCGGATTTGTGCACTGATAATCGTTCATCTTGTTTGTGATATGACGCAGAGCACACTGTAGCTATTTAGATACACACAGATTTCATTCTATAATAGTAATTCTGGTGTAATGGCAGCAGTACAACAAGCTAAATACACAGAAATGCAATTTTGGGGGTCAGAAAATTAAAGCTTTTGAAAAAGTACAAGTTTTTGAAAATTCACTATTCAAGAGATAACACTTAGGCCCCTTTTACACTGTCAGGTCTTGATGCCTAATTCTGATTTGTTGCCTATATCTAATTTTTTTGCCCGTATGTTTACACGTTCTTTTAATTGTGACCCATATCCGAGTCATGTGTTTACAGTTACCATACATTTTATGACGTCATGCATGCGTAAAGGCGGCTTCTAGCATCTGCGCCACGCTAGATGGAAGAAATTGTCTTGCTTTTGGCTCTGCGAAATATGTGAAGTTTGCGCAACTTTAAAATGGTTTTGAGGCAGAGGAGGAGGGAAAGGGTCGTCATCACAGCTTGTGCATATGGTTTATATATGGTGTCTTCCACTGACTCATCTCCCCACAGGGCAAGAAGGCAGGTAACTTCTGTCGTCAATCACTGACCACTTTCCACATTCATGTTTCCTCTGTTGTTGTTTACCACGTCAGCGTCTCCACACACGCTCTTCCTTCTATGTCATTAAACTGCGGAGAAGTACCACATTGTCGAAAGTTTAATGACGTACAAAATGGAATGCCTCAGTAAGTGATGTTTCATAAACTAATTTCGAGAGGAGCTCGTGATCATATGTAATTAGTAAAAATCCAGTCAGAGCGTTCCAAGCCTACCATAAACAGATCATTTTTCCATACTGCTCTATCTTCGTTTTGGAAGAATCCACCCTTCCACCCCATCTCCTCCTTTTTCCTCCCTTTTATAAGGGGGAGCTTTTGAGACCTACCTGATCTTGGATCCCCTTATATGCTTATTGACTGGGCGGGAGCCTTGGGCTAAAGTATCTCCGAGCTCAGGGTTCTCTCCCAGAACAGCATGCCAAACCTGCTATAAACGCTAAGCATATCTAAGTGTGAACTCTTGAAATCCAATCTGCCTGTTTACATGACAGTTGCATTGTCACATAATTGATTTATATCAGATTTATATCCACATATGAAGAAGGCCTGAAACTGATCTCTGAATATCCGAATGCTACGTTTTTTTGTGTTTACACGGTCATAGAAGAGATCCGATCACACCAGCCACACCAGCTTATACCCATGTAGTGAAAGCTCAGTATTGAAGTACTTATAAACTGTTCCCCTTCGGGAGGGGAACTTCAATGCTATGTGGAAAAATTCCACTATGGGGATTTCGTTCAGAAAGCCAATCATCTGAAAGAGTATGTAAACGGGCCAATGAAATGCCAATGAGTTGGCAGCTTCAGCTTGCGCAGCTGATGCTTGTTGCAATCAATTTGGCAATAAAAGCACAGCGATAGCAGAGCTGAGCATCCATTTTCGCTTCAGAGTCTTTCACGAAGCTTCTGAGAGAGTCATGAGGGTTCCTCCAGCTGTATTACACAGAGAGAGGGAACGAGAGCGGTCTCCCGGTCCAGAGTGTGTGACACGCAGCGGCAGACGGTCGAGCTGGGTCCTCCCTTGCCTGGCGTTCTTTGGGTCCGGTCCTCCAGAGCGGTTTGTATTGTTGCGATCCTAAAAGAGCAACACGGTCGTGCAGCACGTCTTTTTCAAGACGGCGCTCCGACTGTGCGTTTCTGGATGCGGTGGTTTCCTGTCCCCGGATGATGGGCACGAGCACTGCGTTTCATGTCTGGGGGTCCAGCATGTTAATGCGGTGCTCGCGGACAGTGCATGCCATCACTGCGGTGGTGTGTCTGTTGCGCAGTTAAGATCGCGGCTCGCTCTTGCAAAAGGGCCAACCACCCCAGTTGTCCCCCGCTCCGCGGTGGGCACTCGGGCAGATCTGAGGGTTACAGTGGGAGTAAATCCGCCGCCCTCGGGCCTGTGGACCTCTCGCTCCTCCACGCGCTCCATCCAAGCTTTGAGTGAGAGAAGCGCTCCATCCTCGGATGGCCGCCCTCTCACTTGATGACACCGAGGCTCAGACGTCCACCGCTGCATCGGAGGATGGGTTATCCTTGTCTGATGAAGGATGCGAACCCGCTCCCTCCCTCCGGGGTGGCGAGCGCGGCGTCGGATCTAGAAACAGACATGATAATCGCGCTTTCCTGGGCTGTTTCGGCCGTGGGCCTGGAGATGGTTTATCCCCCAGCCCCGCGGTCGGACCGACTAGATGGGTGTATGTGGAGGATTAAGGCCTCCCATCCCTTTCTTCCCGGATGTGCGCAGTGGGCTCACGCAGTTTTAGAGGGCATCTTTCTCTGCCCGATCTGCGTGCGCCTCCGCCCTCACCACCCCTTATGGTGGAGTAGCCAGGGAGTACGAGTTGATTTCCCAGATTGAGAGTGCCATGGCGGGCCCGCGTGGTGCCTCTTTCTGCTGAAGTCAGCCTTGTCTCTCGTCCAAGGCGTGTCGGTTTTTCTGCCTCCACGGAGCCAGAGCCCTCACAGCCGCGGGCCAGGCTGCCTCCACCCTGCACGCTTGGGTATGTGCGCACGCGCTGACCCAGCCGCATGAGGGTGGTTCCGACCCAGGCTGGTTACCAGCCCCGCACCGCACCCGACTGAGCTCCACGGACCTCAAGTCTGCTGCGCGTGCCCTGGGAAGGACGATGGCCACATTAGTGGTCCAGGAGCGCCACCTTGGGCTAAACCTGGCAAAAGATATGCGCGGAGTCGACAAAGTTTGCTTTCTTGTCTCCCCCGTATCCCAGGCTGGCCTGTTCGGCGACACTGTCTGTGAATTCACCCAGGAATTCGAGGCGGTGAGAGAGCAGTCAGATGAGGTCTCCTATCGGCGGGTATGTATGACCGCTCGGCCCACCGAGCTTTCCACATCTGCGGCTCCTCGCCGAGGGCGCCTGCCTGCGAGTGCTGCCCCGCCCTGTCTGCGCCTCCGGCGAAGCAGCAGCGTTGAGCACCTCGTAAGTGGGCCGCCCGCCCCGTCCAGGGCGCCGTTAAGTCTGGTAAACGGATCACGAAGCGTCCCTGAGACGGGTCATCTGGAGAAGAGGTAAGTTGCTCTTTCCCCGGTGGAGGGCCGGGCTCAGTGAAAGAGCACTTTTTCCACTTCCTCGGATGTGACAGCTCGAACTCTGCCAGTCCGGGACGCTATGCCTTCTGGCTCGCAGAGTCGGTGCATCTCGCCAGCGGCTCACGAGCGGTGGGAGGACGGTCTCCTTTCTCCCACTCCTCCAGCCCCCCTCCCGGAGAATGGGAGCGAGCTTAGAGTGAATCTCTCGCCTCCAGCTCTTCCGCGGGACCCCAGCGCTTCCCGGATCAGCACTCCCACTCCGCGCTGCCCCACTGCAGGTACGTCATCGATTGTTGCGATGGGACCATTAGCGAGGGCGTTGCCTGCCTGGTTAGCGTGGGCCAGCCCTTCGCGGTGGCTCATACGCACAATCAGACTCGGCTATGCGATTCAGTTCGCGAAACGGCCTCCCAAGTTCACGGGTGTGTATTTTTCCAGGGTCAGCCCCCTATCCGCCCCTGTCTTGCGAGAGGAGATTGCTGTCCTCCTGGCGAAGGATGCAATAGAGCCGGTCCCTCCAGCCGAGATGGAGAGCGGGTTTTACAGCCCGTACTTCATCGTGCCCAAAAAGAGCGGTGGGTCACGACCAATCCTAGATCTGCGCGTTTTGAACCGCTGTCTACAGAGACTCCCATTCAAGATGCTCACGCAGAGGCGCATCCTCCGGTGCGTTCGTCCTCAGGATTGGTTTGCAGCAATAGACCTGAAGGACGCGTACTCTCATGTCTCCATTCTTCCACGTCACCGTCAGTTTCTGCGGTTTGCGTTCGAGGATCGAGCTTGGCAGTACAAGGTCCTCCCCTTCGGGCTCTCCTTGTCTCCGCGGGTCTTCACCAAGCTCGCGGAGGGTGCCCTAGCGCCCCTGCGGCTCGCGGGCATCCGCATACTCAACTATCTCGATGACTGGCTGATTTTAGCTCACTCGGGGGAGCAGTTGATTATGCACAGGGACAAGGTGCTCCGGCACCTCGACCTATTGGGGTTTCAGGTCAACCGAGAAAAGAGCAAACTCACCCCGTGCAGAGGATCTCTTTTCTCGGGTTGGAGCTGGACTCGGTCACCATGACAGCGCGCCTCTCCAGGGAGCGCGCTCGGCTAATGCTGAACTGTCTGAGAGAGTTCGACAGCAAAATAGTGGTCCCCCTGAAATCTTTTCAGAGGCTCCTGGGGCATATAGCATCCGCAGCCGCCGTCACGCCGCTCGGATTACTCTATATGAGACCACTTCAGCACTGGCTTCACGATCGAGTCCCCAGACACGCATGGCACGCGGGCACACACTTGTCACTGCGCTGTGTCGCCGCACCCTCAGCCTTTGGAACGACCCCTCGTTTCTACAGGCCGGTGTGCCTCTGGGACAGGCGTCCAGGCATGTTGTTGTCTCAACAGATGCCTCCAGCACGGGCTGGGGGGCCGTGTGTTGCGGGCATGCAGCAGCGGGCCTGTGGGTAGGTATCCAGCTGCATTGGCACATCAATCGCCTAGAGCTGCTGGCAGTGTTTCTCGCTCTCCGCCGTTTTTCTCCGGTGCTGGAGCGCCAACACGTGCTGGTCAGGACGGACAGCACGGCGGCGGTAGCGTATATCAATCGTATGGGGGGTATCCGCTCTCGCCGCATGTCTCAGCTCGCCCGCCGTCTGCTCCTCTGGAGTCATCCGCGGCTGAAATCGCTGCGCGCCATTCACATTCCAGGCGAGCTCAACCGTGCAGCCGATGCGCTCTCACGGCAGCCTCTACGTCCAGGAGAATGGAGACTCCACCCCGAGATGGTCCAGCTGATATGGGCGAACTTCAGGGAGGCCCAGATCGATCTGTTTGCTTCCTCCGAGAACGCTCATTGCCAGTTGTTTTTTTTTTCCCTGACCGAGGGCTCCCTCGGCATGGATGCACTGGCCCACAGCTGGCCTCGGGGCTTGCGCAAGTATGCGTTTCCCCCAGTGAGCCTGCTCGCGCAGTTACTGTGCAAGGTCAGGGAGGACGAGGAGCAGGTCTTGCTAGTTGCGCCTCTCTGGCCCAACCGGACCTGGATATCAGAACTCTCCCTCCTCGCGACGGCCCCCCCCCTGGCAGATCCCTTTGAGAGAGGACCTACTCTCTCAGGGACAGGGCACCATCTGGCACCCTCGCCCAGATCTTTGCGTAAGGTCCTTAGACGCGAGGAAGACTTAGGTAACCTACCGGCTCGGTGGTTAATACCATCACTCAGGCTAGAGCCCCCTCTACGAGGCGCGCCTACGCCCTGAAGTGGAGTCTATTCACTGAGTGGTGCGTCTCTCGCAGAGAAGACCCCCGAAACTGCCAGATCAGCGTTGTGCTTTCTTTTCTTCAGGAGAAGCTGGAGAGCAGGCTGTCGCCCTCCACACTGAAAGTTTATGTGGCCGCTATCTCCGCTCATCATGATGCGATAGATGGCGGCTCCGTGGGAAGGCATAACCTCATCATCCGGTTCCTCAGAGGTGCTAGGCGATTAAATCCACCCCGCCCCCCTCTCATGCCCTCTTGGGATCTCGCCCTCGTTCTCACGAGCTTGCGCGGAGATCTATTCGAACCACTCGAATCAGTATCTTTAAGATTTCTGTCCCTGAAGACAGCTCTGCTGGTCGCGCTGGCATCGATTAAGAGGGTCGGGGACCTGGAGGCATTTTCGGTCAGTGACTCGTGCCTGGAATTCGGACCGGCTAACTCTCACGTTGTCCTGAGACCCCGGCCCGGCTATGTGCCCAAGGTTCCTACCACACCGTTTAAGGATCAGGTAGTGAGCCTGCAAGCGCTGCCCACGGAGGAGGCAGACCCAGCCCTTCATCTGCTGTGTCCAGTTCGCGCTTTGCGAATCTACGTGGAACGCACTCAGAGCTTTAGATCATCTGAGCAGCTCCTCGTCTGTTATGGTGGTCGGCAGAAGGGAAGTGCCGTATCAAAACAGAGGTTGGCCCACTGGATAGTGGATGCCATCTCCCTCGCTTACCAAAGCCAGGGCGAGCCGTGTCCCCCAGGGGTGCGAGCGCACTCCACTAGGAGCATTGCTTCCTCTTGAGCGCGTGCACACGGTGCCTCTCTAACAGACATCTGTAGAGCTGTGGGCTGGGCGACACCTAACACATTTGCAAGATTCTACAATCTGCGAGTGGAGCCGGTTTCCTCAAGGGTATTAGGTAACCTTTGGTGATTGGGGAAACACTCGGTGAGGTGTTGTAACACGCTTGCTGCGCCATTCTCCTTAACACGGAGGTACGTGCGCCTTTTTTACTCTGTCAGTAAAGTTCCCCGCTTAGGTGAGCCCTGCAGAGATTCCTCCGAGGCCCCCAGCATCTGACTCAGCGGAGGAGTCAGACGCTGGCCCGTTACGTTGTAGGTCTGCCCGCTGGTCAGCCCGCGTTCTGGGTATAGGTGCCCGCTATGTGCGATCCCCGCTGGTGATCCCATATGCATATTTATCCACGATGCTGTCCCCCTTCTCAGGCAGGACCCGTGTCTTCCCTCACAGCCAACCATCTTATATTCATATGCGTTCTCCCCTTTTCAGGGCTAGTCCTTATGTTTTCTTGCCACCAGTCTCCCCACTCGGGCAGCAGGTGGCCTCCGCAGCGTCCTCCCTATCGGGACTGCACGCTTTCCCAACGTACTGTCGTATCAATTCCTAGAAATTACTAGATGTCTTGCGACTCCCGAAAAATATATCTAAATCCGTAAATCTTCTGTTGAAGTGGGATAAGTAAGGGCCAGGGAACACGTTGGAAGACCGCGCCTCCGGTGATGCAGGTGCGCTCACGCTCTACTCAGCCTGGCTAACCTCTCATCGGGGGCAAGGTAAGGTCCATTCATTGTGGCGTTTTCCATACATTTCCCCATAGTGGAATTTTTCCACATAGCATT
>CAIGQQ010037719.1:15315789-15342945 GCA_903798035.1 Danio albolineatus | reverse complement strand
TGTGTGTGTGTGTGTGTGTGTGTGTGTGTGTGTGTGTGTGTGTGTGTTTGTCCATATATTTGACGTACTGCCCATAGACATTATAAGAGAAATCATGGTGTGCTTTCGGTCCGTTGCTTCGACCATCTATTATAATGTCTATAGGCACTGCCAGTCTCTCTTCAAGATTTGTTTACGTTCGTGAATGTGACAAGTATCACAAGCAATGTATCAAAATTCCACTCATTTCCTGAAATGAACTTTGCATTTCGGCATAATCCAGCGCAGCTCTTTGATAATGAGCTGAACTCTCCTTCCTCAATGCAGTATTGGATGAACACAATGTGTAGCCTATTCTTCTTTCTTTTTTTTTCTGTGGAGACGAGAGAGTAGAACTGTGCATCACTGCTTGAACTGACTCTGAAATGTTTTATTTTATGTTATGTTTTTTTGTAAGGGACTAATTAATACACATCAGACTCAGTGGGCAAGGTTTGTTTACATGATGACTTTTTCGCATATGACTATGAAAAATTGCAGAAGATAATTTCACTGGCTTCAGTGTGTAAAGACCTAAAATGATTAATTTTATATTGAAAATCTAGCATTTTTATTTAACTTGCAACTTTGACATTCAGTAGTGTACCATGAAAAGTACAAATGTAAACAAGCTCTTGACAAAATGCACAACTAAAACATTTTCATATAAAATAATTAAAAAAGAAAAATGTAAGCATACTTAAAAAATAGTAAACATGTTTTCAATCAGTACTCTACTGTATATACATGTTCATTAGGTCATTCATGCCACTTACCATGCAATGAAATGGGCTGAGGTAAATGATGTTTTAATTACAGCAGGCTACATCATTCCTGCACATTAACAAAGGCAGACAAGAATCAAGCTAGCAGTGGTTCTCAATTCCAGAATAAATATTTAGCATATTTCTCGTATTTAACACACCCAGCTGAGATTACCAGCTCATTAGATTAGAGCTCCACGCATGAACTGTGTTCTGATTGACAGGGTCCTTTTTGTTGGTTTTTCAGCATGGGTGATCTTTACTTCACCTCGGAACACTCATTCAGGGATTTGTGCTACATTAGTTTGCAGCGTCTTCACAAACAAGCAAAATTCACAAGAGATTTAGAGAACTATTTAAATTAATGAGATTTAAAATTCACATATTGCACACTAAAATGCAGTTTGATTAAAACATACGCTCCTTCCTGAGGCCATTTCACAGGGAACTTGAATCGCCTAACTTACACCGAATTATTGATTATCAAAACATTGATGTCGACTAATTATCAGCATTGGCTTAGTTGGTTATACTAACAAATTGCAGCTATCAATATCATGTCTTCATACCATAGACATGCACGAATAGAGCCAACACAAGAGTGGCCCACTTTATATATTTCTTTAAGCTTTGACATCGCCACCTACTGGTCTGGCATGCATAATACAGCACTTATGGTGGATTTAAATTTGTCGAGGGCCATCGTTTTGACAGCTTTTTAACATTTTTTGTACATCTTTGTCATGCAAACATCCCTCATACTGTGATTTAGCAAGTGCCTGATTTGAAAGCTTCCGATTCCCAGAAAGGAAACAAGATAGTTAATTTAGTCATTGATCTAGATATTGCTTTACCCTTAAGATATCTCAGAAAGCAATTTATCAGTGGCTTTAGCAGGTCTGACAAGCCTTAAGCCTCACTGACAGAAAGTCAATGGACCTAATTAGTGTTATCTGTAATTTCTCTCAGATATGATGTCTCAAATAGTAAGAACCTCTGAGATTAATATCCCAGAAAGTAATACTTAAGGGATTTGTGAGTTAGCGACAGGAAAAATCTGCAGTTAAAAGAACTCCTAATGATACAGCGACAGAACTTTCCACCTTTGTGCCATTTAACCAGTTTAATTGGTGTTGAATTTAATTGGCTTGCTGACACTGACAACAGAATAGTGCATAAATCCACATGAATGATATCAACATCCATGCAGATAATGTTTTGACATAGCTTCCCAAATGTGTGCAAAAATCGAAATGTTTCAAAGCTATTGATTGTGACTATGCATCATTTGCACTGCTTCTGAGCTAGCAAGGCAATTCTTTATTTAAATGGGTGTTTATGAAGTGCACAAAAACCCCCACTCCCAGAGTCAAAATAAATGCAACAGCGAAGATTATTACCGCCGAGCTGCAGTGTAAATATGCAGGAGGCAGGGGCACGAGTGGGGTAGTGCTTCATTATCTATCTGTCTGGCTTATACGCGGCCCTTCTTCAATCATAAAATATTGCAATTGCTGTCTCATTTCTGACTATCAATCAAGAGAGACACAGTTTGCTCCACTAATGGACTGCTCTGACTGATTTCTCTCTGTGCAGTCATCTGGGCATGGCAGCATTACGAGTCACGGCGAATTAAATTACTGCTAGCAAAACTTCTCACATTCTCTACTGGGGGAAAGTGACACTGCAGGCCCTGGAGATATAGGGGTTGTGGGAACGTCACTGGGATAATTTTGGGATCTCATAAATTCATAATATTCGCATAGGCGAAGTGCATGAGGGTGCAAGACCCATAAGTCATGCAACTGTCAGAGGCAGATGGTGATACATGCAGTGGGGGCGGGATGCAAGGTGCTCCAGGCAGGGGGTGCGTGCTGCGGTTTGCCGTCAGATAAGGAGAGAGGCCTCCCTAATTCCATCCGCTAGTCTAATGTGTTTTTAATGCAGCCTGTGACTTATGTTGCTGTCAGAGCGCGCTGCCGCAGAGGGATTCCCAGACAGTAGTGGGCAGCAGGCGAAGACTTGGAAAGGTGGCAAAGATTAATCGACTAGCAGGGGCAAACGCAACTTGATCAAATGTGCATTGATGAGGAAAAAACACAGAGAGGGCAAAACCTATGGAGTGGAGACGAGACACTAGAGTCATCTCAGCATTTTGCTAAATGGACCTATTGTTCCTCTGTGAATTGTTGCTACAAGACCTAAAATGCTTGCTTCGGGTCCCAACAGAGCTAACAACTGACTACAGAGATTTGTGAAGCTACCTTGCTTATCAATTATGCAAAGCGTATTTGATTACAAAATACCTTATTTGAACTTTGGAGGTCCACCGATAAACCATTTTCCACTAAAACATTGACTATGTTTGCATGGACACCAATAATCCAATTTTAATCTGAATAAGAGACAATGCGGTGGTGTATTGAGTAGCACTTTTGCCTCACAGCAAGAAGGTCGCTGGTTCAAGCCTCGGCAATTAGTTGGCATTTCTGTGTGGAGTTTGCATGATCTCCCCGTGGTTGCGTGGGTTTCCTCCAGGTGCTCCGGTTTTCCCCACAAGTCCAAAGACAGGTGATAAAGGTTAAGCTAAATTGTTAAGCTAAATTGTCCGTAGTGTATGAGTGTGTATGGATGTTTCCCAGAGATGGGTTGCAGCTGGAAGGGCATCCGCTGCGTAAAACAAATGCTGGATAAGTTGGCGATTCATTTCGTTGTGGCGACTGAAGTGTAGTACAGTCATGTAAACACCTTAATCGAACTATTACCATCATGCAGGATTTTCGCCACATTTTGTGACTGGATATTCCATACACACGCGGCTGTTTGACACTATTCTCTGAACTTATCGAGTCAGCAGGACCACAGACATACATGCTGCAAAATGTGTTTTTTTTCTCCCACTCAGTGTGTGGTATCACATTCCATTAAAACACCACTCGTCCCTCGGTGCTAATAGCCTAGTGATTAGTGACCCAGGTGCTTACAGTGACGAGTTTGATTCTCAGCTCGAGGTCCTTTGCCGATTCTTCCCCATCTCTGCTCCCCACACTTTCCTGTCTATAAATCTCCACTGTCCTATCAATAAAGGTGAAAACCCTTAAAAAATAATTATTAAAAAAACAGCGGTTCATACTTGCATCGAATATCTCGTTTGTCAAGGGGGCATGCATGAAATGTTCCTGAATGAAAGTGAAAGTGCCAAACTGCAGTTAAAGTTGACAAATTAAAAATGAAACACCCAAAATTACATGAAACTCTGAAGAAAATGTGGACAGCCTAGTGACGCAATGACGATTATTATAATATAAAATTATTGTCTTGGTCAAGATTAAGGCAAATAATTTGATTACTGATGTCCATGTAAACATAATCATTGTTAGTTCTTATATTACAGCAAACATAAAACTGGGGGAATCACTCTGTTAACCACTCTGATAATATCATCAGGAGCGTAAACTGCAATATTAGAACAAATATTAGTGTCTGCCTTGTTGGTTTAAAAACCTTAGTTGGAGAGGATCTTATCCTTACCCCAGTTCTGTGATGTTAGTGGTTCCTTGCTTAAGACCAGCAGTACAGAGTAACAAATATTTCCAGTCTTGAGCTATCGGTGGAGACACATAGAACTCAATACCTTATTAATGGACAAGAGGAATAAGTTAAATGGGGATCTTTACAGTGATCTCAAGCCACAACTAGACACCTGAAACACTTACAGTCCAAAATATTCTTCAGCTGTTTTTTTTCAGGCACACACTGGACACAGCTTTTATGTCTGCATAGAGCATGGGTGTCAATGGGTGTGGATTTGATCCGGCACCTCATTTTACCAATCCCCCTCCTCAACCTCGACTCACCAACCCTCTTCACTCTTCCGCCATACACCCCTCCAACATTCACCTTCCGCACCCCCCGCTCTCCACTTTAGTGCCCATCACCTCTCCATCCTTAGGTAACATGCCGGATCCGTAATTCCGATCTGTTCCAGGACCTCGCAGTACACAAATTAAGCACTAATTAAGCACAAATTAAGCCCATGGCCCTGCACATTTTAGGTCCAACCCTGAGGCCCTCCAGAAATTGAGAAACCCTTGGCATGGAGGGTGCACATTTAAACTGAATGGCTCCATTTGGTACTGTAGTAGTGCGCATTTGTCAAACTTGTCTGTTCATGATCATCCACGGTCGAGCTCCACAGAAACAGCAGTGTGCAAGATGGAGTGGAACAAGAAAAAAGAAGATACCTGGGCTTTTAAAGGGACTTCGCTTACCTCCTTGATGTGTCTTCTTATCGCCTCCACCTGATAATACCCTTCTGCTAATCATTCAAGTAGGTGCAGAATGGTGCTTGGTTTCAAGCTGGGATTTAAAATGCATGTATTCCTCTCTCGAAGGCCCCAGGGATCATCCTTCCCAGGAAGCCGAAAGTCCAATAAAACTACACACAGAGTAATGACATGCATTACTGCTGCCTGCATGCATGCGATAGATCAGCTCCTGAAGGTGAAAGCAGACCAGGAAAGAAAGAAAAAAAAAAGACTTCGTCACTGCCCTCCATCTTCAAGCTTGCAGCAGTAGCACTCCAAAGGTGAAGGCTTCCCAGTCAGCTGTGGCTGGCCTCAGCCTTGAGTCAGCTCATAAATTTGCACCCTTCTCACAGATGACTTCACACTAAGGTGTTGCCAAAGAAAGGTCACTTGCTGACTGTGGTTTTATGATAGATAGATAGATCCCAAATCCGATATGCTGGTGCCATTATGGGTGAGCACTAGGGGTTATCTTTTGTCTATTATCATTCTGACTGCCAAGTCATGATTAGTGACAGACTGATGCATACTGTAGATGGAGGAAATGATCAGACCAGCTTAGAATTGCAGTGTTTCACAAAAATATTACATGTTAATATGTACTTAAAGTTTTGATGAATTGTAAAGCTTAAAATAAAAAAGCTAATTAAAATTAATTAATTAAAAAAAGCTTAAAATATACTGCATATTAAGGGCAATTCCCACCACACAGTCGAACACCAACAAACAAGTCTGTCAGATTTTGTTGGATCAGTATTACCCATGTCTCATTCTGATGCCACTGGTCAGAGTTTGCTTTCACCCAACTAAACATGTTCAATCTGCGTTAATATAGGTCACACAAATTTTATACCTGAATAATTCATCTATCTAAAGTAGTCTTCTATCTTCTTTCCAGAAGTTATGAGTAGGGTTGGGTATTGTTTGGGGTCATTTTGATACCGGTGCTCAATCGATACTTTTAAAATGGTACCGGTGCCAAAACGCTGAACCGACAGTTTTAAGCCACAAATTTACAGTGGATGTCATGACTCGCGTCACCTTTTCAGCCTCAGGTAATATGCCGGATCCGTAATCCCGATTTGTTCTGGGACCTTGCAATTCACAAATTAAGTATCTGTGCTTTTTCTCTCCAGAAGTTATGAGTAGGGTTGGGTATTGTTTGGGGTAATTTTGATACCAGTGCTAAATTGATACTTTTAAAATGGTACCGGTGCCAAAACGCTGAACGATACTTTTAAGCCACAAATTTACAATTGATGTCATGACTCTAGAAAACATTTTATTAAAAAAAAATATTTAAATCATTTTATTAAACAACATAAATAAAGTTTAAAGTACACATCAATTCATAATTTGTATATTTGAGTTGCAATACTGTACTTCCATTGATCATTTGTTTTTTAGCATGAATGCAGGATTCACATCATGCACTTAACATTACATTAGCTTACTACTAAGCTGTGAAAAGGCTATCATCAAAATCAGTGAACACCTTTTTTCCAGAGTTGGTGCTTGAGTCGTCAAATGCCAAACGATGTCGCAATATGATATCAAAGACAGTGCATTCCTTTGCCTTAATGTTGATTCCATGTTCCCCTCAAATGTTTCATTACGTTTGATGTGACCCATCCCCCAACACCCCAGAATCCTTGCTTGTAAAATATAGGCATATTTTAGAAGGCTTAATTAAGGCAAATTTGATGAAAGCGGTCATGCGTGTTGATGAGTCTAAACACAGTAAAATCATGCAGTGTAAAAAATGCAGTGTTACATGTCAACAACATATGATGTGATTTTCCTTTAACACTACAAGTGCAAAAATCGCGATATGTTAGACATACACCACAGTGTAAAAATTAACGTTACACTGATAGGAGTACTTTCTTGATGACACTTGTAGAGTAATAACAAAACTAGTGGGTGTTAAATGCCCCTCATTTGTGTGGAAAGTGTAAAACTTTAATAATTGTAGTAAGTTCTACAATCTACACTGTTAGTGTATTTATTCAACACTCCAGAGTGACAATATTACATTGCAAATTTAACACTACGCACGGTGTACTTTTAACACTTGATATATTGGGACCATATATGATCTTCAGAAGTGTTAAAATCAACACTTTAGGTGTTAAATTGACACTACTTATTTTACTGTGAAGGGAGCGATGATCAGCGATGATGTTTGTATGCCTCAAAGTTGGTTAGAATTAAATGTTCAAATGTCGTAGCACCAGTGGCACCAAAATTAAGCACCAAAATTAATATGCTGATTCCGTTCGGTGCATACCAGTTATGTAGGTACAGGTGCCAATAGGTACCCAACCCCAGTTTTGAGAAACAAAATTGTCATGTTACCCATTGAAGTTTTACACACTTTTACACAAGCACGTCAATAGACAAATATTATTTTTGTGTTGTTTTTATGTTCCATCTCTTTTCTGCCCATGAAAATTTTGTTTTGACAAATTGTGGACAAACTAGGAAGAACAAAAAAAATAAAAAATCAAGCCACATTTGCAACACGTTGTCAACAAAATTTACATCACACACATTCACAAGCATGCACATAAAATCCGGTGCGTGCTACAAAGTCTGTTGAATAAAACGGTTTACCAGAGTTACCTTGAAAGCACACGTGCAACACAAATCTAGCTGAACAATATTAATTTACTCTTGTTTACTTTTGCGAAATCCACAAAATGCTTCTAATCATAGAGCCATCAGTAACTGGCAATGGCTCCTTTAATGTTCCAAGGCCAAATATCAGTCGCCTCATTGGAGAAGGTAATTATGCTGTTTCTGGCCCCCATCGAATTCAGTCAAGAGCCAATGCCATCCTTCCCTCCGCTCTCCGACTGGCTCATCTCTCCACTTATGGGGCATATGCTTCCAAAACCCATCTGAGGTGGAGAGGCTGATGAGCCATGTGGAAAGACCGAGTACAGTCATTCATTTAGAAATGAAATTACAGAAGCCCAGCACCCGCTCTGCCTCTTTCTTTTTTTTTTACGCCCCCACACTTATGGAGCCAAAATGTGCCTGAGCATTTCCATAATTGGATTATTCCCCTACATATTCACACCCATTCCCCCACTGTGATATTACATTTGATCTAATGGTCACCGCAGAACTGCAGGATGCATATTGAGGACGGTGAAACAGACAGGCTCGGTTTGATGAAATTGTGAGCAGGAGAAGCATCTGAAGTGAGACTGTAAGTGTGTCAGGAAAACAATGGGGCTGGAAAGGGCTAAAGGTTACAAATTGGCTTTGTTTGTGTGTGTGTGTCATCGCTGAAGGCATTTGATCCCAACGCTGAAATACAAACACTTTTCCTCTTTCGTTGTTTTCCTGCTTTGATATCAGAACATGATATTTGTGTTTTATTGATGCCTTTTTCTCTGTATTACTCCTCTTGACCTCCTGGGACAGCACAGTCAAGCCTGTCTACATAATTCAGAAAAAGCAACGCGAAAGGCCTCATACCAGAGGTTTGTGTGTGTGTGTGTGTATGTGTTTGCAGAGCTGAAAACTTGATGGATCACAGTGAAACCAAACAACCTATCAAAATAATTTTTGTCTCTAAAGCAGAAAATTGCACTTCACTAGATGACCTGAATGGGTTGATTGCTTTCTTGGCACCATTTTTAGTAACATCACGATTACTGTTGTTAGATTCAGAGTAACTCTAACTCTTAATCCTATAAATATATATTAAACACAGCAACTGGGCAATTCCTCAATTTTTAAGACTTAATCTAGTACTTTTATAAGCAATCAGACTTTTTGCTTGCGGTTCACTAAAATGCCAAGAAAATCTCATAGACCTACACTGATTGAGGGATCCAAGCCAATACCTAGAGACAATGCTCTTGTATCCGCATAATAGCACCATGACAACCTCTGAGAAATCTGGCAATGCACAATTTATCATTTAAAAATGTGTTAATAACATAACTATTCTGTCAAATAAAACAAAATTATTAAACGCAGCATCCTTATTGTTTGTGATATATACAGTTACTCGATTACCTAACCCCTTTAAAAAAAGCAATACAAAAACAAATGCAGGATAAATTTCACACAATGCAAAAACATATTATTAAGCAAATAAAACAATCAATCATTTAAGCAAAAAATGTATGCTGAACAACTATAACAATAAATTCACTTATAAATAAATAATTAGTATTATAATAATTAAGTATGAGTTTTTACTGACACAAATGAAATAAATGAACAAAAAGGAAAAAAATGAACAAAAAATGAATATAGAAAAAAATTAATCATTTGTATAATAAACATACAAATAAAACAATAAATAAAAGATATTATGCATATATTACTAAATTATAAATAATTAACAGTTATTAGTGACATAAGAAATAAATAACCAAATGTCCAAATAAATAAACAAGTAAAAAATGAATTAAAGTAAAATAAATATAGAAATTAAAAACTAATAAATAAAAACAAAGGTATTACAGTCAAAATAAATAAATAAATAAATAAAAGCAAACAAAAGCAAATAAATAAATAGGTAAAATATACAAAAACAATAAACAAGTAAAATAAAGATAGGGTTAGTATGCTAATAAAAAACAAAACAAAAAAGCAATAAACAATAAACATAAATGATAAATATATATAAATGCTCAATGTCAGCCGCCCTCTAATTTGACCTGTTTGACAAATTTCTGACACATGCATTATGCATCTTGGTAATCAGGTATTTTATTTTGGAACCTTTTTGAAACCCAAAACCGGCAAACACGCAGACATGAAGGGACAGGGTCGGATCTCAATTAGGTCAGTTCCTGAGAATGTTTCAGATAAGCATTGTGAAAATAAGCAAGTGGATATTCATATATTCTCTTTGATGTGCGACCTCAGGGGAGAACCAAACCCCGCGATGGCATATTTTGAGTTCAGCGATGGGATGTTGCGCGTGTTTTTGTGTAACACTTGAAGTCTATTGCTAATGAGTCACAGGTGAGCTCAGCCTCGCCGTCACACATTTTCATGGTTATTTTTGGAGGTTATGACACATGGACACACACATGGGCATTTCTGAACACAAACACACGCTCAAAGCACACTTATTGACTTGCATTTATAACGGCATCTCTCAGAGTGACTCACAGGTTGTTTGCATAGATCTCAAAGCTGTAGTCACTACACAAACACTGATGGTTAATTACCCTAACATAACAGGACAGTCAAAGGTTTCGACATCATCACAAGGTGACCTCTGTGCCTTTTCAAATATTGTTTCATATTTCAAAGCAGGCTAATTGATTTTTTAAGGTGCAAAAAGAGACATCTCAGATGTCTTTTGCAGAATTCTAGCCAGAAATCCATATTTCAAGAGCCGCAGGAAAGCTGAAAACTTGCTGTATTGCCTTTCAAATCGACCTCTCAGCTTCTGAACTTTTTACAGGTCTTGTGTGCATGTGGATAGTGTTGCCCTGAGGTTCTCAAAGCACAAATGCAGATTTCATTAAGGTCATGTCCTTACCAATTACTGGGAATAAACAGTTTTTTATACAATACAGGTAAACACACACACACACACACAAACGTTCAATGTATTGTATGTATATACAAACAACATTATGATGAAAAATTACTAAATGTATTAAATACATTTTAAAAAATAGACATTTATTAAATGTTTAAGAGATTTCCTAACTTATTTGAAGTAAAAACATTGGTATTGTGTTGACAAAAAATGGACATAAACAGCGGTGCTGATGGTCTTGAGTTTAGTGCATCGACACACAGCACTATGGTGCTCACAAATTTGATTCCTGGCTTGAGGATGATGTCGATCCTCAAGCCCTGTCTGCTACCCACCCTTTTTTGTCCATGCACTGTCCTGTAAATTGAAGGTGAAGACCTATAAAAAATAATAATTATAAAAATGTATTTAAAAGTGTGAAAATGTCACCTTTTTGTTATTTCAAATTTTGAATAACCTATCCCTTTAATGTTTTTTAATGCATAGTGCATTTATAAATTGTATTTTGGTTAATAAAATGGCTCCATTAACTAATGTTGAATAATTTATTTACTAACATATGATCAAAATGATCATTTATTAACTGTATTAATTACACTACAAATGCATTATTAAAATCTAAAATTGTGCTTCTTAACATTAGTTAATGTGATTGTTTTTATTACAAAAATTTATAAATCCTGCAATAAATATTAGTCAGTGCAGTACATTAACTAAAATCAAGTAAATTGTTGTATCATACACTACTTCTAAATGTTGCCGTTTGTGTTACACAGTATGTTTTTGTTCGTTTCATTAATTTCCCACTTGAAAAGAAACTGCAAGTTATTTTAATAGCAAAGAATCTTCTATATTTGAGTTATTGTGCTTGCAAGCTGACAGGTTGTGATGCTGCAGCTGATATTATCGCTATTTTGTATTTAAAATACAAAATATGTATTTTTGTATTTAAAATACAAAACAATTTAGAAAAATGATTTAGAATAATTTTATAATGGTTAGATTTTGGGGTAGGACATATCATAATTGAAGCCTCGATCTGCGAGAGACGTATCCCTCAAGATTTAAACCCATCATGAATCCTCAGTCTTAAATTCACAGTGAGACACTTTTTAAATTTAATTTTAAAGAAAATGACCTGTTGTTTTTTGCAGCACTGTAAATAATTCAGAAATTTCAGATCTTTCACAGTTTATTATATATCCAGTACATATTATAGGACATCACCTATTAAAGAAACCAAATGTTAAAGGGGTCCTATTATGACCCTTTTTACAAGATGTGTATGAGAAGTTTCAGGACACAACAATTAATGTTTTACTCCTTAAAACTGTCCCTATTAGGCTTTTCTCAAATTTTGGTGACTGTCGCTTTAAATTCAAATGAGATTGTGCTGCCAACCCTGTTTTGAAAAGAGGGCGGGGCTATGAGTGCATATGCATCACCATAGCAGCAGATTCAAAACTGCAGCTTCTCATTCAGGGCTGTCTATGAAAATGAGGAAGAGGTCATCACTAATGGCTTTCCCCCTCTGATGACACGTGCAAAGGGAGAATGTCAATCAAAGTGTTTCTGCAGGCTGCTTTAATGATGTGTGATCATACAAAATAGAACTAGTTAATTTATACAATAAAAGACTGGCTATTTTCTCATATTGTTGTCACACAAATGTGATTAAACCCCTTATACAAGTGATTTTCGCATAATAAGTCCCCTTTGATGAAGAAAAACCAATAAATCGTAAGAAAGAAGCATCAAAATTGCCTGTATTAAAGAGCTGGTTTTTGCACCAGTGAACTGTTTGAAATGATATGTCGTTTGTCCTGCGGTAACGCATTAGACTGCCTGAAGTTATGACTGATGGACCAGTCACCCTTTCTGCCATGAAAGGCAATAATGCATTGATTATGCTGAATAATCAAATTATTCATTCAACAATCAACGGCTGCTGGCAGGCAGATACGCTTTCATGTACCGCAAGAACTCTGCCGGGGGAAACATTGCATATTTATGGACTAATCACAAGATTATGTCGCACGCATGCCACCAAAAGTAAATAAATAAACATACTTTTTCAAGGTATTAAAGCTAAATAAGCAGAAAACAACAGCACGCATTTCATATTAGATGTCATATTTGCACTGCTCAAAACATTAATCTAACCCTGGAAATATGTCATGATATCAGATGTATATTTGCAAATTATTATGTGTATATTTACTGCATAAACATCCCAAAGAATTCTGCACTGTTGATTAATATTTTTTCTATCAACACTAGGGATGTTACGATTCATCGTGAGCTGATTGAAAATCGATTCATGAATGAAGAGGTTTACTTACACTAACCATACGTTTACACCAAAGGCGGTGAGAGTGTCAAAGGTCGCTACATTGATCTCATATTTAAAGGAGCCGTTGCAGCATTATCAGCAAATCACCGACATTCCCGCTTTTTATCAGATTCATATAATAATGGAAGATCAAGTTGTTTAAGTCGTCTATTATGTGTCCATATGCCTGAAATATTCGGAAGCAGCTATACTGATTTGTGCTGTCGCATGAAATTTCCGCTTTTTTATAGAAAAAAATATATATAGCAACAATAATGCACATCAGTAACTCGCCACTAACTTTTTTAATGTATGTGCCTATAAGCAAACATTGTAATTAATTGGAAATCCGGCCGCTGCAATATTAAAACACTTGGGAACAACTCTGGTCGGAACCAAATTTTACAATGTCTGTGTTCTCTGGACTCTTCTCAAGCGGTTGACTTCTACATTCTGATTGCTTGCTGCCAAACGGAATCATAGCTCATTACCATAAAGTTGACTTGATTTAATTCTACTCAACTCCCATACTGGCGAAGACGCACCGTGCTGCTGCTCGCTGCTTATCGTGATAAAGACTAGATCGGATATGCAGCCGGCTGGAAGTGTGATATGCACATTGATATAGTGGTATTTTGTTATGACACTGTATAACAATAACTAATATTTTTTACAGCACTGTGCCGGTTGGGTTTAGGGTTGGGGTGGGGGTAGACGATAATAAAATACAATAAATGTGAAATTTTATAAATAATATAAATAATTCTTGTTAACTTCCAGCCGCAAACATATCTGTTCTAGCAATGACCACTTATCACTGCCGGCTCCCATGAAAATGAATGACTTCCAGTTACTTTGATGCTCTCGCCACTTTTGGTGTGTACATACAGTAACAGAACAACGAATATGATGCAGCACAGTGAAAAAAATACTGTCACAGATGTCTATACGCAAAAAGCTATTAACAGGCCAAACACACAGAATGGAGGATTGGCAGCTCCGCTTGCTTGGGAAGGTGTAAAACTATTTGTCAGACAGAAAGAGAAAGTTGTGCTGTCTGTTACAGATCCAAGCATTAGATTGTTCTTCTTTTCCCACTTTTTCAATATAGTTTATGCAGCTTATAGTAATTTGCTTATTGTCCATATATTATAACATATTATAAATTAAAATCAGTATTTTATGCCAGAGGCCAATCCCCAGGAGCAGAGGGGACTGTTTACCACCTCTGTACACCCTGCTCTCTGGTTTAGGAAAGGCTTTCCTGTCCACTCCAGCCATCTCAGTCCCTAGTGAAAGAGTTTTTTCATCAGCAGGGGACATTGTAAATGTGCAAAGATTTCTGCTTATGCCAGAAAACATAGATGTCCTAATATTTCTTTTAAAAATGTATGTCATATCCCAGCACAGTCACAGTTTTAGTCTGCTTGTTTTAAAGAGCTTTCTTGATTTGTATTGTCATTTTTGATTTGGAATTCTTTTTAAATTTGTAATTTAGCTGCACAGTCAAAGATTTAGTTTGTTTATATTATAGTCTTCTTTAGTTTGTATTTTGTTTTGAAATTCCATATTAATTATTTCAGAACAGATTTTATTTTGTAAAAAAAACATATATTCCAAAAAAATGATTTTATGTTCGACTCAAATAATTTAGTTCTCCTGGTGTATTATAGCCCATCACGTCCTCTACGCTTAATTAATTCTGGACAACTGACTATTCCCAGAATATCAAAATCAACTGTAGGCGGTCGATCTTTCTCTTATCTGGCACCTAAACTCTGGAACAGCCTTCCTAGCACAGTTCGGTAAAGCAGACACACTCTGTTAGTTTAAAACTAGATTAAACACACATTTCTTTGCATTAGCGTACACATAAAACACAAATGCTGTTGGAATCCAAATCCTCTAAAGGATTGTTAGTCTGCAGTATTTAGGGCAACCAGAGCAGGGAACACTTCCCGAAAGACATTATAATTTGAATGGCATCTGCGCTTATGTTAGTCTGTTTTTTATTATTCCCAAGGTTTCCATAATCCTGGACCAGGCCGTATCCTGAGCAGCTGCTGTGGTGGTCATGGAGAAGTGAAGAGCATGAGACCGATCCCTGTAAGACCCCAGTGAAAGACGAGTCCTCGCATTGTTCCTGAAGAGCCAGCCTGTTCACCAGCCGATGACCCCACCTGCAATTCTCCGCAATGGAAGTCCAGTGTTTTCCAGTCTCCGGCGCCTAGACTGCAGCTGTGCACAAGACATCTGGCCATAGGAGAAATGGTCGTGCCCAACTGAGCCTGGTTTCTCTCAAGGTTTTTTAATGCTTCATTTTCGCCAATTGGTGGTTTTTCCTTTCCGCTGTCGCCACTGGCTTGCATGGTTCGGGACTTGTAGGGCTGCGCATCGATGGATTAATCTTTGCTATTTGGACTCTAAGCAGTGAATATTAAACCATGCTGAATTGAACTAAACTGAACTTCAACACTGAAAACTGAACTGACACTGTTTAATTTTTTTATAATGAATTTGAAGCTGCTTTGACACAATCTACATTGTAAAAGCGCTATACAAATAAAGATGAATTGAAATGAATTAAATTGTTTGTTTATATTGAAGAGTCTTCTTTAGTTTGTATTTTGTTTTAAAATTGCAATTTAGTTATTGCAGAACAGATTTTATTTTGTAAAATATATATATATATATATATATATATATATATATATATATATATATTCCAAAAATGATTTTATGATTGTCTCAAATAATTTTGTTAAAAAAATCTAAATCATGAATCATGAGGTTTGTATTGTAAATCATATCGCAACGTGAGTCGGGTGAATCATTAGATCCCTAATTAACACAAATGCATAATTTTAAATGTTTTTTAACAGTATTGTTTAATTTACATAAATTAAAATTATGAAAGGAGTTCAAATTACACAAGCAGTATTTGGTGGGTAAAAATCGCAAAAACTGTGAGCAAAAAAATAATGATTCGAATGGCGCAACCATTTCGTAAATTCACCTCACAGTATTGTCATTGATGTCTTCAAAGGAAGGCTATTTATTCTCTCATTCCGAGGGTATGTTGTAAGCTAAATTTAATTTGCATTTCCCTCCAGTAGTCACAAGTCGTGTCTCCATTCACTCCTAAGATAAGTTGAAAAATATTTAATTTCACGCCTTTTACGACGCCAAGAATAGAGCCGAGGACATGTTTCATCAATTTGCGGCTTCACATCTCTGCTTTTGAATTCTGCCCGAGTTCATTGTAGCGTTTCTCAGCTGAGTGTTTGTTCATTTTGAATGCACTCACTCCAGGCAGACGTCTGGATGCTTGAATGGTGCCATCTGTTGAGTCAGCAGCACGGAAACATTCAAAATGCAGAGGCTGCAGCACAGCACTCGTCAACTGGAAAGCTCAGCCACGTTACGTCAATATGATTAGTTTGGAATCATTTCCTCTGGTAAATGCGGGACACCCACAATGATTTACCTTTCGATTGCCCTGTAATGAGAAAACAAGGTCTTCGTTGGTTGAATGACAATTGGTAGTAGACCTCACTGAATCCCTCAGCACCGCAGTAGACATTAAAAATCAAAACAAACAAACTGCTTAAAATATCACGCTTGTGTATGGAAAATAGATATAAAAATTAAATGCTGGATTATTTATCACTTGTATTTCACTTACAACTGCATAGTGTTGGTTGCTACTGTACAAAAAAAACTAAACATATGATTTTGTTAGCTCACATTGCTGGTTTTGTGGTGAACAATTCCTCAGTGCATGTCATTAAGAAAAATGTATTTCTGCACTTCATGCACTTCCTGTTTTTTCAGTTAAATTGTCAGATTACGCATATCTTAGGCATTGGCCATGGTTAACCTACTTAAGCATGCCCCTCCAACTGTAAGTTTTGACAACAAAGCTAAATGGTAAGGAGAAGGCATCTGTCAGGTTGTAATAACTCTCTCCAAACCATTTTTCGATCTTTCTGAATGAAATGCCTACTTTACTACATCCAATCACCTTGCCGTACAAAAAGCAAGCCACACCCAGTGTTAGTTGGACATGTGGACTTTAACTACTTTAAAGAATCTCATAGATTGGACATGATATACAGTACACATGTGCATGATGTGTTTCATTTCATGTTTGTTTGTTTTGTAGTTTAAGTGAAGGCAGTAACAGAAAAGACAATTTCATCCAATATCAAAACTCTTCCAATAGACAAAAAATAATAATGTAACAATGGACCTGCATTATGCACATTACCAATTTTGTTCATTTACAGTCAACAAATCTCATTAAACCCGTAATGAAATTTGCATATTTATCTTGTATTTGCAATAATACATCTGCATTGGCTGAGGGCAGCAAAAAGCAGGATAACACCTAAGACTGGACTAATTTAAACTACAAAAATATGAGATATATATACACACACACAGTGTCTTTAAAAAAAAAACGTAGTAATGGATCACAAAATAAGAGTGCTTATCGTACTACAGAAATAAGAATGACAGAATTTCGTACAGGAATAACAGCCCAATCTACAGAAGTCCTAAGAGGCCATGCATTAAAATATTTTTTCTTTCTTGTTATGTCGTGATCACGACTTATTTTTTTTGTTTTTATTTATGTATTTATTTATGTATTTATTATTATTATTATTATTATTATTATTATTAATAATAATAATAATAATAATAATAATAATATCTGGCCAATGTCTGGCCAGGATGAGAATAGCCTAGCTGCAGACGCGCATTCGTGTAACATGTTAAAGGCGTTCAGAACAGCGATATGAGCGCAAATGCTCATGCGCATGATAAATGTACATTCATGAGTATATTCATGTAGGACTCTATATATTATTACTTAAAATAATATTCCCTCAACTGATACCATTTTAAAGCAGCTCTATATGGCGCAATTTTAAAGTAAATATTTTAAATAACTTGCAGAAAACATTAAAGCAAAAGCAGGATCTTCATCGTTCTTCATAATTTAATTCATACATGCAGCAACTTATTTTGCGCCATACAGAGTTGCTTTAAAATTGTAACAGTTGAGGGATTATTAGTGTAAATAATGGTATATAATCATATACATGAATATAATCATGAACACACATTAATCGCGGGCGTTTGCGCTCATAATATTATGGCTGATCTGAATGCCTTTAACATGTTACATGAATGCCCGTCTGCAGCTTGGCTATTCTCTCCCTGGCCAGACATTGGCCAGATATAAAAAATAATAATAATAATAATAATAATAATAATAATAATAATAATAATAATACATAAATAAAAACAAAACTAAGTCGTAATCACAACTTAATAACTTTTTGTTATGTCGAGATCACGAGAAAATTAAGTCGTGATCATGAGAAAACAACTTTTTGTTATGTCAAGATCACGAGAAAATAAGTTGTTATGTCGAGATCACGAGATAATTAAGTCGTGATCATGACATAACAAGAGACAAAAAATATTTTAATACATGGCCTCTTAGGACTTCCGTACCAATCTGTGCATTAGAATAATCCTTTCATTTACTTTCCTCGGCGATGACGTCATGATGGCGTAATGATGACGTATTTATTTTTAGCTACGCAAGGCTTAAATAAAAATGGTGTTTTCGAATGAAGAGAAGTGTTTGATCAAAGGTTTGCAGGAACTGAAAGCCTACAGTGCTTCACGTTTTCTTTGTGAATTTCTAACCAAAAGCTGGACAAAAGGTGGATTGGATTACTTGCCATCTAATTACAAAATTTAATTCAAGTTGGAGGTATTTTGATGAAATTGACTTTTTTGAAACTATATATATATATATATATATATATATATATATATATATATATATATATATATATATATATATATATATATATATATATATATATAAATACAGTTATCTAAGCATAATACTGATGAATTTTTTCAAATAGCTCAATATTTTCAAATCAGCAATCAGTCATCAGTGTCAGGCAAATAGTAGACATATTAATACAGTACACACAGAATTGATTTTATAATCTTAAAGTATAAGTTTAAACACTAAGATCATTTTTCGTGTGTCGAAATGGCATATACTGTACTGCTGTCAGTAGGCCACCTCGCCAATGTTTGACTGCAGGTTATTAATAATTCACCGAATAAGACACCTTTGTTCATTAATTCATCTGTTGTTGTCATGGCGTATGTTGTGTAGGATCACAATGGCAGAATTTCTAAAGGCATTATCAGCATGTACCATGGACATCTGTGCGCTAAACTGATTAGTTGAAACATTAAGTGTAATTATTTATAAAAACAACAATAATAACACAACAACAAAAATCTAAAACAGTTTTGCTTTGGAAACTAAATCTTTTCTTCCTCTGTCGATTAGCAATAAGTTGAAATGGCTTGACGTCATAATAAAATATGTAATGTGGTTTAAAGCTCCTGTTTTGAAGTAATTAAATCTTTTTCTGCAGGCACATCTCTTAGCCTTTAATTTCCCTGCTGCATTCATTATAGATTATTTTATGAAGGAAGCATTAAATCATGACTAAATCTTGAGTCATAATCAGACTATTTACAAAGGAACTGTACAAAAAGCAGTCTCACTATGCAGTCTCACACACGCCTTAAAAGAAGTGTGGTGTAGATATGATCCAAATAGCAGAGGCTAAAACGAATGGAACACAATCTATAAAAACTACATGCAAAAGTGCAGCACTTATTTACCACTGTGTGTCTTATTGATTTCAGTTTGCCATTTAACACATACTGCACGCTCAAGCAAAAGCAAATATCCAGCTCTAAACTCTTTTGCAGCAGAGTGCTACTCTTCCCATGTGCAGCAGAGCATCGTGGTTCATATTAGGACCTCATGTTCCACCATTCTTTGTGATGAGTTCCCCAGGGCTTTGTACTGAGTCCGCTGCTGTTCACCTTCCGACCCTAGACTGCATTGCTCAACATTAAAGCATAACATCATTAACTTTTCCTTACCAGAGTTATTGGACTCATCGCCCAGAATGAGATGGCCTGGTGCAACAACAACTCTTGCTATAATGGCAACAAAACAAAACTGATGATTGTTGACTGCACTGCTCCTGAATTACAGCACTGTGGTATTGGATGTGCTCAAAGTTTCAAAGTCAAGATACTGTTTCCAGTTGGTATTAACATTTAAATGCATCTCTGTGACCAGATGTGTTCAGATTGCCTTGAGACTCAGTCCTCTTCTTTCATTTAATACATTCAAGTACTAGATAAGCCAACTAATGTTATGCAAATCATGAGTAAGTGGGAAAGCAAGTGAATGAAAAGAGTGTGGATGGAAACTATTATTTCAATTGTAGTCTGTGTTTTTGTATAATGTGGTAAAGTATGAATACTTTGTGTCCCAAAAAACACATTCGTTTAGATCACTGGTTCCCAATGTTTTTTTTGCTTAAGACCCACTTTTCCCCGAGATAATATTGTAAGGACCCAAGTTTAATGATATTATCGCTCATATTAGTTTGCAGTAGGTGTGACAAAAACAGGTTGTTTTCAAACAAATGGTATGTTTATTACTATATCTAGATGTTTATGCACAAATATAAGCCTAATGTAAAATATATAAGCAAAACATCAGTAGGCCATTTGTATTACACCTTGAGATATCAGGGATGAGCCGTCTGCAAATGCATTCGTTAGCAAGAACTTTGGTGCAGACAATGCACTGTGGCCGGGTCAGGGACTCTTTGCTTTGAGAAAGTAGAATAAAACCATAGTTCAGGTTACTAGCTTGGTATTTCCTGCATTTCGTGTTTCCAGTATTGCTAGCTGTGACTTGAAATGTTAGGAGCTTCCTCACCTGGGTCCAGCTTGAGTCATTACTATTAGCTGCTGAAGGTGAATCAGTGAAACTTTTTTTTGTCTTTTTTGTGAAGGAAGAATTACAAATACAAATTTATTGGTCAGCCAGGGGATTAAATGAACTAAGGAAACATTATCGTTCTCCTAATTGTCAACTGCTAAAAAATTATAAATATGATGCGACCCCCACAGAGCTCGCTGAGACCCCCCCCTTGTGCCGGAACCACTGGTTTAGATGATGAAAAGGATGATAATGATGAGTAGATGACATTTTGTAGTGTTTGATTGCATTCAAGTAAAAACAATTCAATAAAAACCAATAAAACTCATGTTCGACTGCTTGTGAAATAGGGCTCCATGATGTTGGAAAATTATAACATTGCAATATTTTTTTTATTCTGTATATATTACAATATTAATACAATTTTAATTCGACGTGTTGAATAACTATTTATAAGAATTTATAATTTTAGATTGATTGGGATGATTCTGCAGGGGAGTGCACATGCGTAAAATACAAGAAACAGTCTACAAGCATAGATAAATTCAATAAAGAAAAAGATACAAATTATTGTTTTCTGAGGAGTTGAACTGGATTCAGGTATACAGTGATTGAATAATCAAACGTAAAATAACGCTGTCTTTATTTTATAAACAACTCAATAGAATTCATCACTTTTAATTTTTCAAAGTTACAAGCGGTACAATTTCTTAGGCCCGGATGCTCTTAAAACCCTCACACAGTCAAAGGTCTCAAAAAACAATTGCGAAATAATAAATTATAATCAAGACTGAACATTACGTACACTCGTGATGTGACTATTGCGAATGTTCACATTGCAATATCGATGATAAAATAATATATTGTACAACTCCACTCTGAAAGTAAAAAACTATAAGTGATAACAATAGCAGGTTTGAGATGCTGTACAGGGAGAGATCCCTGAGATCCGGTTCTGTAGTTCACGAGAGCTACCCCTGGTAAAAAAGTGCAAAGGGGGAGATGTGGTGGATAGGGGGATTCTTCAAAAAATGAGGGAGTAATGTTAGTCAGGCTATTTATAGTGAGTTTGGAATGATCCGATTGGCTTAATAATAATTACAGATGACAGAGCAGCCGTGATCAATCATAACACATGCTCCTCTCGAAGTGGGGTTTATTTATAAACTTACTTTCGAGAGGATCACGTGCTTATGATTGAACACAGCTGGTACCTCATCAACTCAGCATAATGCACCAATCAGACGAATCATGACTCACTACAAATTACCAAAGCTTTCCACTCCAGTCATCTTCGTCTTGAAGAATCCCCCCTTCCACCCCAACTCCTCCCCTTCTCTGATAGGGCGGCACGGTGGCTGAGTGGTTAGCACTGGCTCAGTGGTTTTCCCCGGGTCCTCCGGTTTCCTCCCACCGTCCAAAAAACATACAGTAAATAGACTACTTTAAACGGCCACCTAAGGCAATCCTAGTCAGATACATCTCAGAACATTCACAAGCGAGGGGAGTTCTCGAGACTCACCTGAGCTCAAACTCTCCTCTCACCCTTTAAACGGGAGGGAGCCCTGGGCTCAAGGATATTCTGAGCTCCGGGCTCTCTCCTGGGACAGCATGCCAAATACGCTTTATTATCAATCATCAGCCAAGTGTGAACTCTTGAAATTAGTTTTGTGAAACTTCACTTCAAGTTTTTTGTTTCAATATAATGTAATGAAAATATCCAAAATGCATGTTTAAGGCTTTGTTTAGTTACAATTTGTAACTGCAGATTTAAATTACAATACATACTCTAAAAACATTTTAATCAAAATGATGGCTTCTTAAACTGATAAACCTCTGAAAGGTTTTAGACTTTATTTACACGTGTATTTACACATCATACAATTGCAACTTCCACAAAATGTCATCTGTTGGTCAGATAAACAATAGGCTGATCCAACACCACTGTTTTGAGTTGCTCCTTGTAAACTGAGCACTGCTGTCACAACTTTAACCTACAAATTGCTTTTAATTTCAAGCTGAAAAAAAAAGTTTGGCCTTTAAATTGTTGGCATTTAGAGAATATTTCCTTTGCAGCAAAATAATTCAGCAATTAATCATCTAAGCTGTTGTGACTTTGTCAGAATTACACAGAATGTGCACAAATCAATATATTTAAAATTGGCAAATGATGCATTTTGCACCAGTTGTATCTTGTAGAAATATATATTTCTTCTTTCTGGAGAATGAAATGATTTTTTTCCTCCTGACCTTCATTCCTCGTTTCCCCGCGCGTGACCTGTGATAATTAACAGCTACACACAGCCCTCCAGAGATGTACAGATGTACGCTGTTGATTTCACACGCTTGTTTTTGCTTGTTCTATTGGTAAGTGTGGAACAGGCTGTAGGCGGCCAGCAAATTAGAAATCCTCTGTAAGCTCAATAATTAGCTGCACACCCTTGAACCTGAGGAAAACTCCTCTGTGACATGAATGAATTGAAGTTATTTCCGCAAATCTTACCCAGAGAGAGCGGTGGAGAACCAACAGATGCCAGTCAAAACGGAGCTCGGCGAAACATTTCAAGGACATCTGGACACAGCGGTATTTGCTACAGCATCTATATGGAGCACATTGTTTCATTCAAAAGATTTAAACATTGTTGAACACAATATGTAACCTGTAGCTGAAGCTTTGGAGGAATGTATTAGGAATAATCCAATCTTTTACTCTGTCAGAATGGTAAGGAGGGGATTTACAAAGCCTTCTGTAACCATTTACTTACATGAGAAATAAATGTCAAATATAAAGAGTATACTTAAGAAAACAACTCAGACATGCTCATAGTGGAAATGTAATATAATATGAGGGAATGGGATGAGGGGGTGTGTTTAAAATTTCAGTTTCAGATTACAAGCTAATACACTGTAATAAAAAAAAAAAAATTAGTTGCCTTTACTTAACAAAAGTGATTAAACCCATTGCGGCCAGCATTGTGGCTCAGTAGTTAGCACAGTTGACTCACAGCAAGAAGCTTGCTGGTTTGAGTGCCAGCTAGGTCAGTTGGCATTTCTGTGTGTAGTTTGCATGTTCTCCCGTGTTCACGTGGGTTTCCTCTGGGTGCTCTGCTTTACCCCACAGTCTCAAGACATGCACTATAGGTAAAACGAATAAGCTTAATTGTCCGTAGTGTACGACTTTGTATGTGGATGAGTGTGTATGGGTGTTTCTCAATACTGAGTTGCAGCTGGAAGAGCATCCGCTGTGAAAACATATGCTGGAATAGGAGTCGGTTCATTCCACTGTGGTAACCTCTGAAATACAGACTTAGCCAAAGGAAGTTGAATGAATGAATAAACCCATTGCCTTCAATTTTGTTTCAGGAGTTCACACTTAGTTGATGATTGATAATAAAGCATATTTGGCATGCTGTCCCATGAGAGAGCCCGGAGCTCAGAATATCCTTGACCCCAGGGCTCCCTCTCGTTTAAAGGGCGAGAGGAGAGTTTGACCTCAGGTAAGTCTCGAGAACTCCCCCCGCTTGTGAACGTGCTGAGATATATCTGACTAGAGTTGCCTTAAGATGCTATTTTAAAGTAGTGGATTTACTTATGTTGTATGTTGTTAGACGATGGATGGAAACCGGGGAACCAGGGGAAAACCCACACAAACACGGGGAGAACATACATGAACATGAACTCTATACAGAAACGCCAACTGGCTCTGGGAGGGGCCGAACCAGCGGCGTTCTTGCTGTGAGGCAACAGTGCTAACCACTGGGCCGCCGTGCCACCCTATAAGAGGGGGGATTTTTCAAAATGAAGATGACTGGAGTAGAAAGCTCTGGTAATTTATAGTGTGAAAGGATTCGTCTGATTGGTGCAATATGCAGAGCTGATGTGGTACCAGCTGTGTTCAATCATAAGCTTGTGATCCTCTCGAAATTACTTTATAAATAAACCCCACTAAGTAAATGAACTATGAGCATTTTTCTAAAAATTTAATTCACAGTTTCAAATTGTATTGGGTTTATTCACTTTTTTAATAAGTAACATTCTAATTTCGAGAGGAGCATGTGATATGATCGCGGCTGGTCTCTCATCTGTGATCAGCAATAATCCAGTCAGATTGATCCAAACCTACAATAAACAAATCTATTTCACCCTACTGCTTATCTTCATTTTGGAGAAATCCCCCCTTCCACCCCATCTCCTACTTTTCCTCAGACCTACCTGATCTTGAACCCCCTTACATGCTGATTGACCAGGCGCGAGCCCTGGCCTCAATTATCTCCAAGCTCAGGGTTCTCTCCTGGGACAGCATGCCAAACCTGCTAATAGCGTCAAGCAAAGTGTGAACTCTTGAAATTGAACTTGCTGCTTTTAATATGAGTTTACTCATTTTTTACACGTGATTAGTTTTTATCATACATTAAGTACTTGCTTTTTACAGTGTAAGCCCAAATCAATATTTTACATTTCATTGATCTGTTATCATTTGGGTAATTCAACAGACGTCAATTAAATTTTATGTAAAAACAGAAAAGTTTGATATGCATTATAAGGCTGAAAATTAGGCATTTGTTTTTATTCTTTATTAGTTTTTATTGCTGTCTCTGTTTGTTTTTTTCCTTGGAATTTTGAGCCTGTAGGCCAAGATGTGTGTATGGAGGTCTACTATTGTTACATCTATTTTTCTTTATTTCTATAGCGCTTTTACAATGTAGATTGCGTCAAAGCAGCTTCACATAGAAGTTCTAGTAAATAGAATCTGTGTCAGTCCAGTTTTCAGAGTTGGAGTTGAAGTTCAGTTCAGTGTGGTTTCATTTTCACTGCTAAAAATCCAAACACTGAAGAGCAAATCTATTGATGCGCAGCTCCACAAGTCCCAAACCAAACAAGCCAGTGGTGACAGTGGTGAGGAACAAATGTCACCAACATGTTGAACATGTTTAACATGTTGATTGGTCGATTTAAATTCTTAAGATTTGTTTTTTAGTCACATGGCCAAGAGATAAAGGAAGATTGTACCTGTTGTATTTTTTTCCTTTTTTTTCTGGCTTTTTATCTAGCTTTAGTTCCCTCTGTCTGTCTCTCCGTCTCTCAGATAACTTTTTACATTCAAGCTGGGTACAATTATCTGTTCTTCTTTTTTTCATTCTATGCATCTATTTTTTAACCAATTCAAGTGTAACCATAAAAAATACTGTTATTAAAGCATTTCAATTATGAATGATCCGTGAACTGTTTAATTCATCATAGCACTGAACGCCATATAATATAGTCACACAATAGCAACACTCTCCCACATATTTTGCTATTCTAACTGTGCTTATTTCTGTCAACGGTATAAGTGGCCGAAGGTGATAATAGACTATAAATGAACAGTTTATTCCACCATCCTGATAATGTTTCTTTAGTCATTCGCCTGATTGACTGAATCACTGTATTAAAAATCACCATACAGCATATTGCCCATTTATTTCCACTACAACTGCATAAAAACACACTTTTTGAAAGTAGTTTTTAAAGTGCAAGAAGATACTGTTTAGTGAAAATGGTGATGTCATGACCACGTGTATTATTAAAGTCCCTTTAAGGCAGGTAGTGTCCAAACTCGGTCCTTGAGGGCCAGTGTCCTGCTGAGTTTAGCTCCAACTTGCTTAAACACACCTGCCAGGAAGTTTCGAGTATATCTATTAAGAGCTTGATTAGCTGGTTTAGGTGTGTTTGATTAAGGTTGGAGCTAAACTTTCCAGGACACTGGCCCTCCAGGACCGAGTGTGGACACCCCTGCTTTAAGGCAAGTCATTTTGCTCGGCAGCCATCTTTGAAATGCCTCTTGGGCAGAATGCTTAGACCATACCTGTCAGCCCTCCCGTTTTTCCCGGGATTCTCCCGTATTTTACAGTTCTATCCCGCTACCATCCCGTTAAGGTATTTTCTCGTATCTCTCCCGTATTTTCAGTCTTTCTCTAAAGGGTGACAATAAACATTAAAGAGCCGATCCTCCCTATACGCAACTCATACTGCCGAACCAACAGGTGCCACCCCTTGCTCTTAAGTGTGAGTCTGTTCTGTGCTTTCAGTTTATTTATTTAGACATGAAACACTTTAAAATAAACATTTAAACGACGGGATTCCCTTTCCATTTCATTACAGGTGCCGTCCCTCCTCACAAGCAATCCTCAAAACAGTCATAAAGCGGTGCGGGACTCAGCTGACGTGCTCCATAGTGATAAATAGACGCTGTTTCCCAAATGGATTCTGTACACGCGATTTGAAGCGGAGCAAAGTCTGTGTTTTGGGTGTGTGTTTGAATCCTAAATGAGCATAAAACTTTAGGAAAGCAGTCGAACGCTGGAGGGGGGGGG
>CAIGQQ010037719.1:15298490-15315389 GCA_903798035.1 Danio albolineatus | reverse complement strand
ATTGGTGTCTGTGATGCAGCAAGTCCAGAGACTGTTGTGTACACCATGATTTTATATAAAATTCATTTAAATGTGTGATATGACTTTAAAAGTGGGTAGCAGCTTGAGAGATGTATACAAAGATATCTTACACAAAGATGTATACATACAACGTTTTTGTTGTATACAGTAGGTGCTGTCCAGACAGAAGCAATGTTTTTGGGAGAGCGAAACTACTTTTTAACCAGGTGCCAGAGAGGATATCTATAGAAATGACACTCTAATAGCCAATCTGCATTTTTTGGGAAATGATGATGTCATCAGCCTGTGTTGAAATATAGAGTCAGACACCTCAACATCACGTAACAGCAACTGTGGCAGGCTACAAGCGTGTATTTATGCTGAAGTAGAACAACTTTACTGAAAAGCATTCACAATGGTCGTCTTGTGTGTTGTTTGTATACAGTGTGCAAAGTTAATGTGCATGCTCAGAGACTACTTCGTTTTTGTGAGTCTCTGTGGGAGAATTACAATGACACATACTTGTCTGGCATTTATATAACATAATTCTTCACCGGTTTCCATGGTTTTGTGTGTATGCAAATTTTTTTTTTTTTTTTTTTAGTTTTATTGAGTTTTCAATATGGGGTTTTCACACTGATTATTATATTTTGATCGCTTCATGGTCTGTTGAAGTTCTTGATTCTGATTGGCTGGAAGATGTGCAATCAAATCGTTTAATGCACAGGTAGTTCCAGTATATTTTTGATCAGAGTTCTAAATAAATGCGCAGCTCTCACACATTAATAGAAACTGTAACACACTGTAACTGTGACCATTGCCGAAGCTTTTATTCCTCTGTGTAATCTCGAGGACACTGATGTACAGTATGCTTCACCAGGAGCTGATAGTGATTAACTACCAACTGCTTTTTTTTTTTAATTGAGGTAGCTAATATGTTATATGAGATATTAGATATGCCTGTGTCATTTACCCGTACCTGTGTCTTTCACAGGCATGCTCTCTCTCTCTGTCAGTCTGTGACTGATTATCATAGCAGGCAAATCTAATGTGTTGTAACAAACATTCTGTCAAATACAGCACTGAAGAGAGGCAAAGAGCCATACTATGTGAAGTACTGATTCTCCCTTACTTACTGAAAATGTTAAATGGAAAATTGAATCATCTAAAACAATATTTTTTCACAATAAAGGACATTTTGTCCAATGGAATGTTTGTACCATTGTTAAAGGTTTTTCATGCAACTAAAATAACATCCTTTACATTAGTTAAAAATGCTTTTATATTCATTTCAAGAGTTCGCACTTAGATACTGTTTGACAACTGTTTGACAACTGTTAGCAGGTTTGGCATGCTGTCCCGGGAGAGAACACTGAGCTCGGAGATAGTTGAGCTCAGGGCTCCCGCCTGGTAGAATGAGCATGTAACGGGGAGAACGAGATCAGGTAGTTCTCGAGGGCTCCCCGTGTTAAAGATAGAAGGAGGAGAAGGGGTGGATGGGGGGTTTCTTCGGAAAACGAAGATAAGAGAGTGATGTATGCTGGGACACTTATAGTGGGATTGGTTTAATCTGATTGGCAGGTTGGTGATTGTAAATGATAGACCAGCTGCGGTCAATAGTATCACGTGTTCCTCTCGAAATTAGTTTGTGAAACTTCACTTTACAATGTTATATAACGGTGAAATTTAACCCTTGTGCACTGTTCAAATTCACTTCTCTTTTGTTATGCTAGGGATGAAAACAACTGCTGTAAAATGCATCAGATAAATATGTTTTAATATGTTTTTAATATTTTTAATATGTTAATCAACCTCAGTCCTGATCCAAACTACTAAATTGTTTAGAAAATTACAGGGTGTATTTGCCGAATTCATAAATGATGTCACTGATTTGGTTAAAAAAAAATAAAAAAAAATAAAATAATAAAAAAAACACATACATACAAAAATGACGACAAAATAATTTTCAAGATAAAAATTGAGGGCTGGATTTTTATTTTACCTGGAGAAAAAGAAATCAGAGAATTGTTTTTTTTTATTCAAATGTTTTTTAAATGTGTGTCAAAATAATATTTGTCACCAAAATGCTAAAAAGGTTTGGCCAAATTAAGACTTTAAATCCCCCCAGAGTGGATGAAAACATCCCCAACCGCACTTAAAGGTTAACCGTGCAGGCTTGATGTTTTAATCTCTAGAAAATCATAACAAACATATGATACACTATGTACAGTAATGTATTATTACTGTATGTAGAGATGGATTTAACGTACTGTAAAGTGCAGTGCTTAAATACATTTTTTTAGGTTTAAACCCCATTTCTAGAAGTAAAATTGAACTTAGTTGTTATAATTGATTTGCAAGTGTTTTACTTTGTGAAGTTTTTTTATAAACTAATTTCGAGAGGATCACGTGCTGATGATTGCTCACAGCCGGTCCTGCATTATTAAATTTATGATTCACCAATCAGATGAGTCTTAAGCCACTGTAAATGCCCTAAGTTCCATATCACAGCCATCTTCATTTTGAAGAATCCCCCTTCCACTCCTACTCCTCCTCCTTTTCTAGATGGGTGGCACGGTAGCACAGTGGTTAGCACTGTTGCCTCACAGCAAGAATGTCACTGGTTCTAGTCCTTACCAAGCCAGCTGATGTTTCTGTGTGGAGTTTACACGTTCTCCCCGTGCTCACGTGGGTTTCCCCTGGGTTCCCTGGTTTCCTCCCACCATCTAAAAACATGCAACTTAAGTTAATTGACTAATCCAAATCGGCACCATAGACATGCTTCTAGTAAGTAGTTATCTTTTCATAGCAATCACTATCCGTTCATTCCGCAGGAGAGTTCTCAAGATCTACCTGAGCTCAAACTCTCCTCTCGCCTTGCAAACGGGAGAGAGCCCCAGGCTCGAGGATCTTATGAGCTCAGGGCTCATAAGCTTTATAATCAATCATCAGCTAAGTGTGAACTCTTGAATTTCTAATTCTGCTTTGAAGAATTAAAACTTACTTACGAAACAGAAAACACTCAACAACATCAGCTTCAGCTTCCAGTGAAGCGCAAGAAGCTCTTTGGAGAGTTCTTAAATGATGATGATCATGAGCTTTCATGCACTGTTGTTAAACAAAAAAAAACATGGAGACAAAACAAACACATTCTAAAAGGCATGTAAAATTCCAGCGATTTGCATGAAATGATTTGTATTAAATTAAAAAAGAATGCAAAGCAGCAGCACTTTCGCTTGACTTCTGGCCCCCGCTGTAAATAAAAGTGCATCAATATGCTGCAAAGCTCCTGACCTCATGAATCTCTTTTCTGCAGGAGATAGAAGAGCGGTCGGGCATCTGCGCCGGTGCTTTAGCTCTGGCTCTGCTGGGCCTTTTCATCTCACGCCATCGCTTTCTAAATTGCAGTGGCGATAATGGGAACGGATATAGTCATTTTCAAATGGACTTGCACTTATCATGGATAGTTTCGTTTGCCAGGGATGTAACTTTTTGCGCATTGTCATTCACCTCACGCGTCAGTCTGGTGGGCTCTTGATCGCTGGGCTGCGGGCCAGGTCAAGAGTGATTTAAGGTTTCTTTCATAGTTTAAGAACTGCTGGTACATTGGCTTTTAGTGTGCCGAGTGCTGCTGGAGGTCATCCGTGTGAAGCCCGTGCTGAGGTATTTATGCCAGCCAACACGTCATTAGAAATGCACTCCACACAGATGAACTTTGATAGATGGTTTTAATAAGCAATGAGCCACTCAAGGCCGTGCATTACAATGAATTTTACCACAGTTTAAGGTTGTTGAAAACCCCCTTAATCATGGTAAAAATCAATGTAACATACGGGCTCAAGTGCCTGATGGCTTTCATTAAACAGAAGCGATGGCAGCATGATAAAAGACAGCGATGTTCAATAAACCATTAAAAGAACTAATAATGCCAGTAAAGAAGGTTTGGCCTGATCATTTGTTGTCGCAACTAGGCTGCTTTCAGTTGCCAAGCAACGTATTATCTTGGCACATTAATATAGATGTCAGCTGATGAGCTCTCACCGTGGCGCCCTAATATTATTGTAATTATTAAAAATTTGTAAATGCCATTATTAATATTTTTTGTGACAATTTTCAAACAAACAATACTGTAAGCAAACAAACAAACAAACAAACAAATAAATAAATAAATAATGAAATAATGAAATAACTGCACTTAAAAGGGTTATTTCAACCCAATTCTGGGTGTAATACAGACTAAACCAACTGCTGAATTCATTCATGGACTTAAATTTAAACCAATGTTTGGGATAGTCCATATTTTACCCAATTTGGGTTTAAAAAAAAACTGCATTTTTTAAGAGTATGATAAATACAAAAGACAAATAAACAAATAATACAAATTAAACTAATTTTATATGTAATTATCACAATTCAGCAAAAACAAACAGACAAACAATAACTCAAATAAAAAACATAATGAGGGCTTGCAAAATCTGACATCCTATTAAACAGCTATTGTGTTTTCAAGCTGCAGTAAGTCAGTTTGACACCCAGCGGTTGAACTAAGTATTGCACTCCTGGATCATGCAAGTGCAGGTTGCCAGATTGAGGACATGAGCGAGTGATTTAAACCACGTTCTAATTAAAAGCAACGGAACTTGATAGAAGGTATATTGTCCATATTGAAAGGAGTTTTTGTCCTAATCAACACCTCGAATTGATATATTAGAAACAGCTTCTATTTCTCACAGGTGAACAACAGAAAACTGACAATGATCTCCTCATGTGCTTTATTCAGAGTTAAATGCTAACAGTGTGAGTTTGAATGTCATTTCACATGACATTTATTGCCATATACTGAAAGCAGCAGCAGATAGTTCACTGAAAAAGAAAATAAACCGTTGAAAATTGAACTTTAGAAATAAACATATATTAGTGATTCAGCATGTACATTTAATAATGTTAAAGAGAGTTAAATGTATTAAATAGATTATAAACCTTACCATTTTGTGAGTGAGTGCGTATTCTGTGCTTCTAAATGTCTGTATTTAATTTTCTGTCGTGTTTCGTCTGGTGCAAACAGACAAATTGCTCATCACTGCGTATCTCGTTACATAGCCTGTTGTTATGGCACGCGGTTATAATGTCCTGATCCCCTAATGTTTACGTTCGTAATATTTATATCATTTGCTAATTAATAACCTCATGTGGCTCTGTTCTCAGTCTCATTTCAGAGGCTGCTACTGTCCACCGGAGGTCGCATTTCGGTCACGGACGCATGCTTTGAGAGCCTTTCTAAATAAATGAATAAGATACGTGGTTTTCCACCAAGGCAACCTGGAGTGCTGAAACATAAATGGCTAAACTGGCATTTTGCAGGTTAAAATTACCAAAACACAGACAGCGTTCCAGCACAGAAAACACATTTTGAAAGCAGAATATCTGACTTCAGCATTGATATACAAGAATGTTCGCTTAGCATGTTTCTTAAAAATCTGCACACATTTTATGGTATTTTTATGCTTTAGAAGTGTCAAAAACTTACATACTGTGCCCGACATGCAATCTATGAGCAGAACCAGGGATGGTGTAGATAGATTTTGGTAGCCCGACTGAAAAAAACAATAGCCAGGCTACCAGATTTTGCAAGCCCTGATAATACAAAAATTAAGAAATACCAATAATTGTACAAAAAAAACAAACATAAGAAAATAAAAATGCAAACAAACAATCATTAACTTATGCAAATCAAATATTTTAAAAAGTAAACCTATTGATTAGTAATTGTAAATTTCATTTTTTTTTTTTAAACAAAAATAAAAAAAGATTTGTTTGAGCAGTCAGCTTATAAACGTTGATTATTTTAACAAGTTTTATGAGCTTTCACCAGTACTCACAATGTCAGATGCAGCTATATATGCACTCAATTTCTAATCTAGATAATTTCAGCACTACTTGAAGGCAGCGCACGGCCATCAACCATAAGAAAGTTTTAGAGGGATTCAGGTAGAGCTGATAAAAATGCGAACAGACCTCTGGATGGCAGATCCAGGAGAAGAGCTTGGCTTTAAAGAGAGCGATAAACAAAAAAAAGTGAGGCCGTGGCTGACAGCTCTGAGTAGGTACATCTCGAGATGAAGTTTTTGTCATGCCACAGACTATAAAGCTCCAGAGACGGGAAGCCCAATGAACTGCTCAGCAGGCCAGCATCACGTTCAAAGAGTAGTTATCTCACTAGTGCTCTGAAACATGCTGTAAGCGGACACACAGCTGTCATCTGCTCTGACAGTAATCCCTTATAAGAGCCACTACGTGCGTGTGTATCAGGAGCTACATGTGTCAAATAGTACAAACTCCCACTGCGTGTGTTTACGCGGCTGCAGATTGTGGACTTCGCCATCATTTGAAGAATTAAACCAACAAACTATTTTAATGACAGGACAACTTGTACTAGATTTGAGTTGACAAATATTACACCTGCAGACTGATTTGTTCAGAGTCGAGCTACTTACTGTTGATGTTAATGGAGAATGCAGCTCATGTTTGTGTATTACCGGCAGACACCTCCGAAGTGAAAGGTCCTGAGTGCTGATCCATGCATTTATAGATGCAATGTGCTAATACTCTAAAAATAACCATTGTACAATGTTCTGTCAATGCTATATTCTAGGAATGTTATTTTGTGGTTACAAAAACCTAAAATTATATATATAGATGTCAAATAATTTGGATATCAAAAAAAATAAATAAATAAAACAAGAACCAAGGACTAACATTAGGGCAACTAACAGTTGCTTAGGTTTTTAATAACCTATAAATAATCATTACTTTCTGTCCAAATCATTACATTCTGTTTAAAAATAATTAAATTATTTGTTTGGGTGTTTTCACACCGGTGCTTTGGTTCATTTGCTTTGGTCTAATTATACATCGTAGCATTTTCTGTGGTCTTGAATTCTTTTCACACTACACTGTTTCATACCTGTCCACCCTCCCATTTTTCATATTCACCCATATTCTCCCGTATTTTACAGTTCTATCCCGCTATCATCCCATAAAGCTATTATCCCATTTTTCTCCATTTTATGTCTTTCTCTGAAGGGTAGTAATGAACATTAAAGAGCCGATCCTCCCTATACGCAATCCATACCGCCGAACCACCAGGGGCCGCCTCTTGCTCTTAAATGTGAGTCTGTTCTGCGCTTTCGTTTTATTTTTGCATGAACATACTTTGAAATAAATATAAAAACGACACGATTCCCTACCTTTTCATTACAGGTGCCATTGCCCCTCCTTTGCAATACTTGAAACATTCATGTAGCGGTGCGTGGCTGTCAGCTGATGCGCTCCATAGTGATTATTAGACGCTGTTTCTCAAACAGACTCTGTACATGCGATTTGAAGCAGAGTGAAAGTCTGGGTATGGGTGCGTGTTTGAACTGACATATACACATATTTAATAATAATAACGTATGAAGATGTCAATCTTGATGGGGTTTTTTTTTCCAAACACAACTAATGTTGTCCTAAATGAGCATAAACTATTAAGAAAGCAATCGGATGCTTTCATTATAATGTTAGATTTGTGCATTGTTAAAGTGACACCTGTTATTTATTGTAATCAAACAAAAAATCTAAATAAATGAGATTCATTCGTTACTTTTTAATCACAATGTGTAAGTTATACAGTGAAGAAAAGATTAATGAGATTTGATAAATTAATTATATTTCTTTAAAATATCTATATTAAATATGCTAAACTGTTTGCAATTTTTTTGCTGCTAATGAATACTATTTATTTTTTCTTTTCTAAATAATAATAATAAAACATAATACTGACAGTTTGACTGTTTATATACAATAAAATCAAATATAATTGTTTGAAAACTCTGACAGAGTATTTTTAAAGTATTGTGAAAGACTTGCTTTCAAAAAACATTGATAACACTTTATTTCGATGGTCCATTTGAGTATTAGTTGACTGTCTACTTAATATCTGTTGATACTGAAATTCAACAGACATTTAACTGACTATAAGAAACTTTCAGCCTGATCTCACGAGAAAACGTAAGTATTTTACGTTTTGGCAGTTTAGTGGCTAATTCGTACGAGTTCAGTCATACGAAAATGTACGATTTAAAAAAGGAGGCGTGGCACCTAACCCCACCCCTAAACACAACCGTCATTGGTTGATGAACAAATCGTACTGAATAGTACGAATTACATCGTACGAATTCATACAAATTAGCCACTTTTTAAAAAGTTACGAATTGCCCGTGAGATAGCGTTGGAAACTTTGCAAGTACATGTCAACCTTCACTAACCCTAACCCCATGCCTAACCCCAACCTAACAATCTACTAAAAATCTAATGAGAATTAGTTGCAATGTAACTTAAATTCAACAAACGGACCATCAAAATAAAGTGTGACCAAAACACTTTTTGGCAAAAAACTTTTTTTTTCATGGCAAAGTTGACAATTGCATGGAATTGCTCATGTATTCATCACTTTAGACAAATTATACAGTTTGAGAATAAAGTGCAGATGCAGCGTAAAATAATACACTGCAAATGGACAAGGAGCATCACGAGTCACTCCCAAAGTTTGTTCGCAAGCTGTTGCTAAAGCACTGCTAAAGCACAAATACTCACCCTCATCCTATCATAAATACAGAGTGCATCTAAACATGGCAGCTAGGTCAATCCAAAAATATGCATTCACACATGATGCGGTTCAACTGAACTAAATGAGGTATGTGTAAAATCACCCTTATTTTATAAAACCTAGTATGACCTAGTTATAAAGACTATTTAGTATGAGTATAAATCTTTAAGTTAAATTATTATTTTAAATAAATGTCTTGGTTGCAGATATATTAAAAAGATTGTTCCAAGACAGGCGACACAGTGGCTCAGTGGTTAGCATTGTCGCTTCACAGCAAGAAGGTCGCTGGTTTGAGTCTTGGCTAGGTCAGTTGTCATTTCTGTGTGGAGTTTGCATGTTCTCCCTGTGTTGCCATGGGTTTCCTCCGGGTGCTCCATTTCCCCCCACAGTCCGAAGACATGCTGTATAGGTAAATTGAATAAACTGAATTGGCCGTATAGTGTATGAGTGTGAATGAGTGTGTGTGATTGTTTCCCAGTACTGAGTTGCAGCTGGAAGGGCAATCACTGTGTAAAACATATGCTGGAATAGTTGGTGGTTCATTCCGCTGTGGTGACCCCTAATGAATAAAGCGACTAAGCCGGAGGAAAATGAATGAATGAATGTTCCCAGACATTCATTTTCTTGACGGCTTAGTCCCTTTATTAATCCAGGGTCGCCACAGCGGAATCAACCGCCAACTTATCCAGCATATTTTTTTACGCAGCGGATGCCCTTCCAGCCGCAACCCATCTCTGGGAAACATCCATACACACACATACACTACGGACAATTTAGCCTACCCAATTCACCTATACCACATGTCTTTGGACTGTGGAGGAAACCCACGCAACCACGGGGAGAGCATGCAAACTCCACACAGAAATGCCAACTGACCCAGCCAAGGCTCGAACCAGTGACCTTCTTGCTGTGAGGCGAACGTGCTACTCACTACGCCACCGTAGCGCCCTGTTCCCAGACAATTACCTTATAAAAGTGTAATTGCCAAACACTAATAGGAGAATGCTCTGTGTTTATTAGATATTCTTTCATATTATATTTAGAATATAAAGCAGTTCAATTTCCGATTGAGTCTCATTAACTTGACGCACACACTATTTAAGACATTTAAGCACACTGTGATTATTTCACTCCAGAATTTGGAGCTGCAAAAACAAAATAATCATCTAAAGATACATCATTCATACTGAAATAACAACAACAAATACATTAAATATATTTTTCTTTTTTGCTTGCTGACACGGCAATAAGCAGATGTTGATTATAATTATTATCATTCTCAAGAAAAAACAGAGAAAGGATGAAAACATGACCTTGTTATATAATATACAACTTACTGTCAAATAAGTCGAATAAAACACTACCAACAAAATCAATTAAAAAAAACGTCATCAAGGACAGTTTACTGCATTGTAAAATTAATGTAGAACTACTGTAACACTGGGTTGCTGCGTCACAGCCAGTGGAGTATCGTTACAATTGGCTCTTTGGTCTTTTGTTGCATTGCACACATTACATGAAAACATTAGGGCCATGTAATCAGGAGATGCTTTGTGAGAAATGGAAATCCCAGAGAGGAAACGTAACAGTAGATGGATTGTGGTGTCTATCTATTATATATTAAACTGTATGCTTTGTTAATTTGTGCAGGCTTCATAGGACTTTCATAAAAAGCAGTGTTTACAGTACTCGGTAGTACCAAAGGTTTCCGTGCATTGTTTATAGCATTTTTTTTTTCACACTCACTGCTTTTCTTCTGTTACTGGTGTAAAGTTCAGCCATGTTTAGTTGCAACCAGTGTGTCATTTTTCCTGCATCTAGAATCAAAGGTTAAAACATCAGCAGAGGCCAATTCAACACCGCGGGACGCAAAAAGAGGATGGAAGGTGTTGTTTTCAGACTCTAGATCTGTGGCGTGTCAAATGGCTGTCTATTAGATCTGTCAGAGATGGTCTGAATTCAGCAGATGGAAGAGTCTGAGGCTATATCATTGGGGAAAGTGTAACAGCCTCTTCTTGGATCAGGAGTGGCTTGTATAACCAATCACAGTGCAGGCTTGATGTCCATTGACTTTCTGTCAGAGTTGTGCGACATTCAGTCACTGTTTGTGGAGACCATAGAAACAAAGAGCAAGCGCTGTTTGCTCTGTCCTACCTGATGCAAAATTGTCTGACTAAACGGCAACTCTTTTCTGCCGTTATCTCAAAAAGTACATAGATCTAACTATGACACATGAAATGATACCACAGTTTGAAGAGATACTTGTTTAATTAATACTTAATAATACTTATTAAGCTGTAAAATTAACATTGCAGTCAAATATATTAGCTCTGGAGTAAATAACAGATGACTGTAACCAAATTTCATAGTTAGATGAAAATATAAAATAACTGCATTTCACAACAGACTCTCATACAGACATCCACCATACTCCTGAATGACTGGCCGTTACAGCAGTGAATCCCAACCCTGGGTCAGGGACCAGTTCCAGTCTGTGGATCAATTGGTACCATCATAAATTATTTCTGTTTTAATTATTATCTGAGTCTACACAATCTTTTGTTTTGAAACATCTTGAAATTATTTTTGACTGTATTCTCTGGGTTATATCTGGCCCACTTGAGTGCCAAAATTTAACCAACAAGCTAGCAAAATAGGTAAGAAACAGACATCTTTGGAAGGGGAAAAGCCCCAGTGAAAGACCCACGAACTGTCAAGCAATGGATCCGCAACACATCAGGTGAATCCAGCATGTCTGTGTAAGAAGATCAACTGCTGGAGATCATACATGACGGCGAATGTTCATATTTCGCGTCTTTTCCGATTGTAAGTCCATTATTTCCTATGAAGGTGTGCGTCTTACATATTGGGGGTGTGATTCCAGGCAGCCTCAGATGAAAACATCTCAACTTTTTTAAATACTGCTAGTGCACCACGAGTCACGTGATAAACTGACTGATCAGCTTCATACTTTGTATAGAATATACACATTTCGGTAATATACACATTTCTTTTCACACTTGTATCAGAGCTGCAGCAATGTTTTTTCAGCTTGTCATCCACTAAGAAAATGGTTGGTTGTTGTCTAGCAATCTACGTACACCCAGACCCCTCCAACCCTCTGCTTGGCACTCGATGGAGTGATACACACGGATGAAGAGTCTGGAAGAGATCTGATACCGGCAGAATATATCAGAATCAGAATCAGAATTAGTTTTATTGCCAAGTTGGCTTCACACACACAAGGAATTTGCTTTGGCTACAGAAGCTTCCAGTGTACATAAAGTGACAAGTGACAACACAGAATAAATATAATAAAAGAAGACGATAGACATTAAACAGAGATGCAGTCAGTCCAACGATCTGGATGTTGAAATGTATGTACAGAATTGTTATAAATATACAGGTTATAAGGTGCTGTGTGCAAAAGCGTAAGTATTGCATTGTACGTTGTTATAAGGTGCTGTGTACAGATGCGTAAGAAGTATTGCATTATATATTGTTATAAGGTGCTGTGTACAAATGCGCAAGGAGAAGTATTGCATTGTATATTGTTATAAGGTGCTGTGTACAAATGCGTAAGGAAAAGTATTGCATTGTATATTGTTATAAGGTGCTGTGTACAAGTGCGTGTGAGAAAGTATTGCACATTTATTGCACAATAGGAGAAATATTAACTGTTCATGAGGTAGATGGCCTGAGGAAAGAAACTTTTCCTGTGTCTGGCAGTTTTTGTGCTCGGTGCTCTGTAGCGCCGGCCAGACGGTAACAGTTCAAACAGGAAGTGTGCTGGGTGTGAGGCGTCCAGGGTGATTTTGCGAGCCCTTTTACTCACTGTGGAAGAGTACAGTTCTTGAAGTGTAGGAAGAGAAGTGCCAGTTATTCGTTCAGCAGTCCGGACTATTCGCTGTAGTCTAAGAAGGTCAGATTTGGCTGCTGAGGCGAACCAGACGGTGATTGAAGTGCAGAGGATGGACTGAATGACAGCTGAGTAGAACTGCACGAGCAGCTCCTGTGGCAGGTTGAACTTCCTCAGCTGACAGAGGAAGTACAGTCTCTGCTGGGCTTTCTTCACAATAGAGTCTATGTGAGTGTCCCACTTCAGATCCTGAGAGATGGTGGTGCCCAGGAACCTGAATGACTCCACTGCAGCCACAGTGCTGTCCATGATGGTGAGCGGGGGGAGTGCTCCTAAAGTCCACTATCATCTCCACCGTTTTGAGCGTGTTCAGCTCCAGGTTGTTGTATCTGCACCATAAAGCTAGCCGCTCCACCTCCTGTCTGTATGCAGACTCGTCACCGTTCCGGATGAGGCCGATAACAGTAGTGTCGTCCGCAAACTTCAGGAGCTTGACGGAGAGATCTTTTGCGGTGCAGTCGTTGGTGTACAGGGAGAAGAGCAGTGGGGAGAGAACACATCCTTGGGGGGCACCAGTACTGATGGTGCGGCTGTCAGACGTGATTTTGCCCATTCTGACTAGCTGTTGTCTATCTGTCAGAAAGCTGGTGATCCACTGACAAACAGAGTTAGGAACAGAGAGCTGGGTCAGTTTGTGCTCGAGCAGTGATGGGACGATGGTGTTGAAGGCAGAACTGAAGTCCACAAACAGAATCCTTGCATAGTTCCCTGGTTTGTCCAGATGTTGTAGGGTATAATGCAGTCCCATGTTGACTGCATCATCCACAGACCGGTTTGCTCTTAACCATTATAAGCTAGTACTGTTTTATTAGACACAAGTATCTTCTGTAATTTATGCTAGTATACTACTTTTTTTTTTACTTGTCTTATGCTTTGAATGGCCACAGTCGAGTTCAATTAAAAATCCTATTAGAATAAAAACATGAAACATAAAAAAACAATAAAAAACATAATATTATAATTTTAAACAAGTAGTTGTAACTAATACTGTAGGTACTGGTATAATTATTACTACTACAAATAATAATAATACAATTAGCAATTTCTATCATTTATATAGCACTTTTCTAGAAACTCAAATCGTTTTACACAAAATGGGGGGGGGGGGTCTCCTCATTTACCACCAGTGTACAGCATCCACCTGGATGACGTGACGGCAGCCATATTGCACCACACACTAGCTGATTGTTGGAGACAGAGTGATTAAGCCAATTATGATATGATATGGGGGTGGTTAGGAGGCCATGATGGACAGAGGTCAAGGGGCAGATCTGGCCAGGATGCCGGGGTTAAACCCCTACTCTTTTTCAAAGAACATCCTGGAATTTTTAATGACCACAGAGAGTCAGGAGCTCGGTTTAACGTCTCGCCCGAAAGACAACGCTCACTGAGCAGTATAGAGTCCCCTTCACTATACTGGGGCGTTAGGATCCACACAGACCACAGGTTGAGCGCCCCCTGTTGGCCTCACTAACACCACTTCCGGCAGCAACCTAGCTTTCCCATGTGGTCTCCGATCCAGGTACTGATCGGGCGCAGCCCTGCTTGGCTTCAGTGGGCGATGTGAGAGTTGCAGGGAGCTAGCTGCCGGCACTAGTATTCACAAAATAAGTTCTAGTACCCAATGAATAACTACTGGAATACAATATATGTACCAGTCACAAATGCAAAAACATACATTCAGAACAGACATCTTAATGACAAATCCCAATAGATGTCAACAGCAAAAAATGTAAAATGTGTTACTGGTAACAGTAGAATGATTACTAGTCACTATAGAAATAAGTACTATCGTCTAATGCAGTGGTTCTCAAACTTTTTTCACCAAGTACCACCTCAGAAAAAAATGGTCTCTCCGAGTACCACTGTAATGACCAGTCTTGAAATACAGTACCGTAGTAGGCCTAATTAATCAGCTACAGCCCTGCACAGTTGAAAAACGTGGCAGATTAATTCTTCTTATTATGAATTTTTATTATTGTCAGCCACTTTTAACATTCTGAATAGTTTGAACATTAAACTGTACTGTGCTTACAGGTAAAAAAAAATAAAAGGTTTCGAGAAACGTTTAAATTAAAATGTGCTTTTAAAGTGAATAAAAAAATAAAAAAATAAAAAATAAAAAAATTGGCACTCCTCTTAAAAAGTCTAAAGAAAACTAAATAGTGTTATCATAAAGTAGCTTATTCATCAAGTTCCTTGGACCTCATAAATATAGGCTATATGTTAACATATTCATATATAAACTCTTTTTTTGTTGTATGTATATATGACCTATTTGAATGTCTTTAAAATCTGAACATAAACTTGTATTTTAAATATATTAATTGGATTTACATACTTAAATTAGATATTAGATTTGCTTGCTGCGCATTAGAGTAGTGTTTGTGTGTCAGAAAAGCAAGTGATTAAACTATACCTATGGGATATAAAAATGCGAGATAACAACCATTACAAATAAGGGGAGGAAATGGGCTTCAAATGATTAATTTGAATAATTTACTGTTCACATCGGTGTTATCATTTTTTTTTACTTTAATTATTTATCTATTCCTCCACGTACCACTAGAAGGAAGCCTGCATACCACTAGTGGTACACGTACCACAGTTTGAGAACCACTGGTCTAATGAATAAGCATCTTTTAAAAACCTTATAGTAAGCGAGAATAAGCAGTAGTAAGAATAAGCAGTAGTAACTAAAAATAAGTAGTACTTTATAAAAAATACAACAGTATCCAAAAAATAGGTGCTTGTAGTATAAAAATGGATATTAGTACAGGTTATAGATTAAATGTTAAAAATGACTTCTTATAAAAAAGTGCATAAACAAAGCTATCATGGCAAGACAGAAGGTATAGTTCAGCTAGCGTGTGCTGTTGATCTTAGGCTGCTGAATGTCACTGGAATGTTTAGCAGAAAAAGGTTTCGATTAGGCCAAATACATTTTAAATGCCCACAAACTGGATCAAACTGGGCTATTTCCACAGCATTTCTCTTTTCTTTTCTTCCCGTCAAGCACTTTTAACCCAGTGGCAGGAAGTGATGGGAAAATTGTGGAATGCAAATGGACCGAATTGAACTTCAAATTGAACTGCTGTTTTAATGGTTGGTTAGAGCTTTAAAAAATTGCTAAAAAAAATGTGGCGAAGCTTTAGACACACAGCAAAGGGAAAAATAAGAGGCCAGGCTGCTTTATTACTACACATCCATGAGAACAATTTGATCACACCGAGCTCAGTAGGTTGACTGAAGAGTTTTCAGTGAACCCAAGTGAATACAATTTCCTTTTAACGTGACCCAATAATTGAGTTTAATAGCACAGAAAGAAAAAGAGGGAAAAAAAGAAAACCACATTTTATTATTACCTTATGCATCAGCAATCAAATATGAATTTGAAAGAAGCCACGCTCGCAAGTTTGAAGCAATCTTTCATTTTGATTCATCTCTATTTCCAAGACATTTGCTGCATATTTAATGCATGTCCTCATTCTGAATGAGGAGAATAGCTAATCAGGATATGAATATTTAATTCCTTCAGTTTATTCACCTTGAATCCTAATTTACAGGGCATGGGAAGACGCTGAGATGTGTAATAATTTATATAATTCCCAATTTGTATGTTTCATGTTTGGGTCGGGATTTTAAAAAAGAAGAAGAAGAACAATACGAAAGCTATCAGGATACGTTTGTGCAAAACAGCCAGGTTACGAGCAGCTTTCCTCATGCACCTGCTGTTTCCATGGTGATTGTGATTGGGTAGGTAGCGGGTAGTTAGCACTAGACCCAATCAGGGTGTGTTGGCGGGGAGGGCTGCAGGAAGACAGTTAGCCAATAAATCAAACGGCCGGCAATCAGAAAACGATCTGGAACTAATTGCTCTTGGTGAGGAAGAGACATGGAGAATCAATGATTTCCAGCAGCGGATGCAAAACGCCTTGTTAGATCTAAGTGGGGTTAGCTTCGCATGAGTCATATGACTTCATCATAAACTTAGATTGAGTTAATGACGAAGAGCATAGAAACCATCATGATTAAAATTATATGGGGAAAAACAGGCCAAGACTGTTTGAAATGTAAGAAAGGTTGAAAATAATTGCTTTCAATTTAATGCTGTTTGGCTACTTAAAATTAAAGATAGCCCAATCAGTTTTAGGTTATGCCGTTAACATGATCAAAGTAAGACAGCTTTATTTTTCCCTCATTAGAATGTGTTCAGTTGATTTTTGATGCAACATTACCTTGACTTTCCTTATAATTTGAAATTTTTCACAAGTAGATGCTTTGTGTACATGCATATATACACTGTACATATATACTGTACATATATACTGTA
>CAIGQQ010037719.1:15286082-15298390 GCA_903798035.1 Danio albolineatus | reverse complement strand
TATATATATAATTTTTTTATGCGTATGCACTGTAAAAAAATTCTTGGTTCCACACAATTTCTTCAAGTTGTCCTAACACAAATCAATTTACAAAGTTAATCGTTTTTACAAATGTATTTGAATTAAACAAAACAATTAAGTTTTCCCAAAAAACTACAAAATTGTGTTGTTTCAACTCATTTAAAATGAGTCAAACATAATTTAGTCAAACGTACAGTAATTAATGCTAGTAGGCTTTTATACATGTCTTATGCTTTGAATAGCCACAGTAGAGTTCAAATAAAAATCAGAAAAAACATAAAACATGAATAAAATAAATACAAATCTAAACATTTGTAACATTTTAAATAAGTAGTTGTAACTAATACTGTTGAAATAAAAAAACTCATGTATAATTTAGGGCGCCACGGTGGCCTAGTGAGTAGCACGTTCGCCTCACAGCAAGAAGGTCGCTGGTTCGATCCCCGGCTGGGCCAGTTTGCATGTTCTCCCCAGTGGTTGCGTGGGTTTCCTCCGGGTGCTCCGGTTTCCCCCACAAGTCCAAAGATATGCGGTACAGGTGAATTGGGTTAGCTAAATTGTCCATAGTGTATGTGTGTGAATGAGAATGTATGGATGTGTTTCCCAGAGATGGGTTGCGGCTGGAAGGGCATCCGCTGCGTGAAACAAATGCCGGATAAGTTGGCGGTTCATTCCGCTGTGGCGACCCCGGATTAATAAAGGGACTAAGCCGAAAAGAAAATGAATGTATAATTTATTTTTAATTAAATTAAAGAAAATGTGAATTTAAATAAAGGTTTCTGTATGCTTTTATATTAATAATAAACAGGTTTTAATCTAAAGCTACTGAATTCAGAGGTATACTGATTTATGTTATAGTGATACTTTTCAGAACAAATGCAGTAAATAAAATTAAAACTATTTCTGCTTTCAAAGCTGAAATGTTGTTACTTTCAAAATTCAATTCAATTCAATTCATCTTTATTTGTATAGCGCTTTTACAATGTAGATTGTGTCAAAGCAGCTTCACATGCATTATAAAAATTGAAACAGTGTCAGTCCAGTTTTCAGTGTTGAAGTTCAGTTTAGTTTAATTCAGCGTGGTTTAATATTCACTGCTGAGAGTCCAAACACTGAAGATTAATCCATCGATGCGCAGCCCTACAAGTCCCGAACCATGCAAGCCAGAGGCGACAGCGGCGAGGAAAAAACTTCACCAATTGGCGAAAGTGAAGAATTAAAAAACCTCGAGAGAAACCAGGCTCAGTTGGGCACGACCATTTCTCCTATGGCCAGACGTCTTGTGCAGAGCTGCAGTCTATGGCGCCGGGGCTGGAGAACGCTGGACGTCCATCATGGAGAGACCACAGGCGGGTCACCGGCTGGTCATCAGGCTGGCCCTTCGGGAACAATGCGAGGACTCGTCTGTCACAGGGATCGTCTTACAGCAATCTGTCTCATGCTCTCCACTCCTCCATGACCACCACAGCAGCTGCTCAGGATGCGGCATGGTCCAGAATTATGGAAACCTCGGGAATAATAAGAAAAAACAGACTAACATGAGCAGAGATGCCATTCAAATTATAATGTCTTTTGGGAAGTGTACCCGGCTCCGGTTGCCCTAAATAATGCAGACTAACAATCCTTTAGAGGATTTGGATTCCAAAGCATTTGTGTTTTATGTGTATGCTAATGTAAAGAGATGTGTCTTTAATCTAGTTTTAAACTGACAGAGTGTGTCTGCTTCCCGAACTGTGTTAGGAAGGCTGTTCCAGAGTTTAGGTGCCAGATAAGAGAAAGATCTACCACCTACAGTTGATTTTGATATTTTGGGAATAATTAATTGTCCAGAATTAATTGAGCGTAGCGGACGTGATGGACTATAATAAATCAGGAGCTCCTGCAAATACTGGGGAGCCAAGCTGTTCAGGGCTTTGTAGGTAGTCAGTAAGATTTTAAAATTTATACGATATTTAATAGGGAGCCAATGCAATGCTGAAAGAACTGGAGTAATATGATCATATTTCTTTGTTCTAAAAAGTACTCTAGCAGCCGCATTTTGAACTAGCTGAAGTTTGTTTATCAGGCCAACAGGGCAGCCGCCTAGTAATGCATTACAGTAATCTAATCGAGACGTCATGAACGCATGGATGAGCTTTTCCGCATCAGACATTGATAGCATGTGTCGAAGTTTGGCAATATTTTTAAGATGAAAAAAAGCAGTTTTACAGATGCTTGAAATCTGCTATCAAAAATCACCCCCAAATTTTTGACTGAAGATGAGGACTGAACTAAGAATCCATCAAGGGTTAGACAGTGTTCTAAGTTTTTGCGTGTGAGATTTTTGGGACCAATAAGCAAGACCTCAGTTTTATCTGAATTTAGTAATAAGAAGTTATTAGTCATCCAATTTTTAATATCAGCTATACAATCTGTTAATTTAGTAAATTCAAACAAATTACCAGGTTGAGAGGAGATATAAAGTTGTGTATCATCAGCATAACAGTGGAAGCTAACTCCATGTTTTCTAATGATATCACCTAGCGGTAGCATATATAGTGTGAAAAGTAAGGGTCCAAGAACTGAGCCTTGTGGTACCCCACAGTGTACTTTTGATCTGTATGATGTCTCTTCATTAACTAATACAAATTGATAACGTTCAGATAGATAAGACCTGAACCAGGCCAACGCAGTTCCTGTAATACCAACATAATTTTCAAGCCTATCAAGGAGAATATTATGATCAATTGTATCAAATGCAGAACTGAGGTCTAATAGCACTAAGAGAGAAATGCAACCACGATCAGACGACAGAAGGAGGTCATTTGAGACTCTTAGGAGTGCGGTTTCTGTGCTATGAAATGCTCTAAATCCAGATTGAAATTTTTCATAAATATTGTTTCTTTGTAGGAAGGAACATAGTTGAGCAGATACGATTTTTTCTAAAATCTTTGATAGAAAAGGCAAGTTTGAAATTGGTCTATAATTTGCTAGTTCTTTAGGATCAAGCTGTGTTTTTTTAATAAGAGGCTTAATGACAGCTAGTTTAAAAGTTTTAGGAACGTATCCTAGGAGTAGGGATGAATTCAAAATGTTAAGAACAGGTTCAGAAACTTCTGAAAACAATTGTTTTAATAATTTGGTCGGTATGGGATCTAGCATAGACGTTGTTGATTTTGACGAATTTATCAGTTTAGATAATTCTTCCTCACCTACTGTTGAAAAAATTTGAAGTTTATCCATTAACGGTCTAAAATGCTCTAATTGGGACGAGGCTGTAGGAGGCAGACTGTTGGTGCTTATTTTATCTCTAATATCATCAATCTTGCGTGTGAAAAAGTTCATAAAGTCATTACTGCTATGCTGAGAAATGCATGTTGATGCTTTATTTTTAGTTAGATTAGCTACTGTGGTAAACAGGACCCTAGGGTTATGTTTATTTTCTTCTATTAAAGTTGAAAAATAAGCAGATCTGGCTGACGTTAAAGCTTTTCTAAAGTTAAGCGAACTTTCTTTCCAGGCCAGACGAAAAACTTCTAGTTTTGATTTCTTCCATCTACGCTCCATTTTCCGGGCTGCTGTCTTTAAGACACGTGTGTGCTCATTGTGCCATGGCGTCGGATTTTTTTCCCTAATCTTTTTGAAGTGTAACGGAGCAACTATATCTAATGTATTAAAAAGGAGGGAATTAATGGTTTCAGTTACAGTGTCAAGCTCTTCTAGACTGCCTGGAATGTTATAAAAATTAGACAGATCAGGTAGGTTACTAACAAAATCATCTTTAGTGCTAGGGGTGATTGTCCTACCATATTTGTGAATAGAAGATGATTTTGTAGAGCTATCAATGCACAATAAACAGGAGATTAAATAGTGATCTGAAATGTCATCACTCTGCTGCACAACTTCAACATTATCAATATCAATACCATGTGATAATATTAGGTCTAAAGTGTGATTATGTCGATGGGTAGGCCCTGAGACGTGCTGTTTCACTCCAACAGAGGCTAGTATGTCTAAGAAGGCCAGCGTTAAAGCATCTTTTTCATTATCTATATGAATATTAAAATCACCAACAATTATAACTTTGTCTGTGGCCAGAACTATTTCAGATAAGAAATCAGCAAATTCTTTTGTAAAGTCGGTATGGTGCCCTGGAGGCCGATAAACAGTTGCCAGTACAAATTTAGATTGAAATGTATTGTTTAAATTGTTCACTGAAATATACATCACTATTACTTCAAATGAATTATATTTGAAGTCAGATCGCTGAGTAGCACTAAAAATATTACTGTATATTATGCCCACGCCTCCACCTTTGCCTTTAGGACGCGGCTCATGTCTATAATGATATCCTTCAGGTGAAGACTCATTTAGGGGCATGTAATCATCTGGTTTTATCCAGGTTTCTGTTAGACAGAGAGCATCTAGCTTTAACAAAACAAAAACAAAAACAAAACAAAAAGAAAAAGAAAAAGTTTTTCCAATATCAAACTTAAAAAAGTAAATAAACAAAAACACGCCTAGAGATCATTTCTGCTAATAATTTGTATAGTACACGTAATTCTACATTTAACTACAATTAAAATCATAATACATTTCTGTTCACTACTCTTCTGCTAATTAGTTAAAATCTAAACAGACATTTTACAAATAACTGGTAACGCTTTACAATAATGTAATGTTGTACATTAAATTACTGTATTACTAAAATGAACAAACAATGAATAATACATTTATTGTAGTATTTATTAAGATTTGTTAAAGTTCATCTATTCATTCATTTTCTTTTCAGCTTAGTCCCTTTATTAATCTGCATTTTTTAAATAGCCGATGCCCTTCCACCTGCAACCCATCAATGGAAAACATCCATGCACACTCAGTCACATACATACACTATGGACAATTTAGCTTACCTAATTCACCTATACCACATGCAGCACCCGGAGGAAACACAAACACAGGGAGAACATGCCAACTGACCCAGCCGAGGCTCGATCCAGCGACCTTCTTGCTGTGAGGCGATCGTGCTACTCACTGCGCCATCAAGGCGCCCCATTTGTTAAATGTTTTCATTGTTAGTTCATTTTAACTCACAGCACATTAACTAATACTAACAAGCATGAATTTAAATTAAAAAAAAGCATTAGCTTTCCCAGAGATGGGTTGCAGCTGGAAGGGCATCCGCTGCGTAAAAACATTTGCTGGATAAGTTGGTGGTTCATTCCGTTGTGGTGACCCCAGATTAATAAAGAGACTAAGCTGAAAAGAAAATGAATGAATGAATAAATAATGCATTAGCAAATGTTAAACTATGATTAATAAATGCTCTACAAGAATTGTTCATTCTCAGTTTGTGTTAGTAAATACATTTAATAATGAAATTATTGTAAAGTGTGACCCTGATATGTATACTTTTTCCATTAAAATAATAAAAAACACCAAATTATTAAAGCTTTAACTTAATAAATACAAACAAATGTAAACCATTAATTAAAAAAACAGTATCTGAATGAACATACTGACTCGCATCCTCAAATCTCCGCTTATTTACCCAAAACATTTTGTTCAAACCCTATGCAGTAATAGCAGAATGTAAAATTAATTCCTGTTGAACTGGACAGGCTCACCCCATGTGCAAAATCAGACGGCAGCAAGGCGCCTCTCCGCACAGAGAGACCACTGAACCATGGTGGGCTCTGATATCACTTTAATGACAAGCTTCCATGTCAACAGCGCTGGAGAGCTCTTGACTGCGAGGGTGACTAAGAGATGGCCTCCAGGCCTGTGTTATTCATCTAAATGAATGAAGGATGCATTGCGCTCTCTGAATTTGCATTCCCGCTTCTCTCTTGCTGTTCATTAACAGCTGATGAATGCAGCTGCGTACCAAAAAGCTTTGTTAAAGTCCTTTATAGCGAACACTCTCTGGCTTTCATTTTCTCTCCTTCTCCTCTCTGCCATCTAATGTAGGTCATCTGTCAACCACCCACCCATTATTCTCTGTTACCTTTACGGCAGAGAGTGAAGTGGGAGTTTTCAGTTCGCCTCCGGCCAAAAGAAACCTTTAGACCGGGCCTGACTCCGAGGACCACTGTAGCCCAAACAGTGTGCAAAAACCTCCCACGTCCACGCTTGTCTGGACATTGATGGAGTCATTAATCTTGCCACGCATTTAGCATTTGGCCGCACTGTGCATTACTCTGCCTGTTTTGAGTGCAGTGATCTGAAGTCAGAGAAAATGCAAAACGTTGGAGGAAAACGTTGTTTGTAACCATAAACAGATTTTTGTTAGACAAAAATGTATTTATTGACTGAAAATGAAAAGTTTCTTTAATCTGCTTGTTAAATTGTAAAGCAGGGATCACCAAACTTGTTCCTGGAGGTCCGGTGTCCTGCAGATTTTAGCTCCAACCCTAATCAAGCACACCTGAACAAGCTAATCAAGCTCTCACTAGGTATACTTGAAACATCCAGGCAGGTGTTCTGAGACAAGTTGGAGCTAAACTATGCAGGACACCAGACCTCCAGGACCGAGATTGGTGATCCCTGTAATGTAAAGTGTATAACATTATTTCAAGAATCGACTCATTTGAAATGAGAAAACCCAGTAGCTGTCTGTTCAGTCAAATCTAGTGTTGGGAAAATATATTCACTTTTAAAATTAAGTAAACAAAGTAAAATAATAATAATAATAATAATAACAATATATATATTTTTATTAAGCTTAGAATATATAACTTTCTTTTCCTAAAACTGGTCAAATTACACATTAAAGTGAATCGAGATGGCCAGACGTCAGTATTTTAACCATTTTAAAAGATCTGTACTTTTCTGGTACAATTCTGATTTTCAAAAGTACTACAGCAGACTGTGAACATATAAAGGATGTTCGCTCTTGGCATCTGAACCAGATACTGTGCTGTGTGACGTAAGACTTAGTAGAAAGACTTTCAAAGTAAACACAATATTACGTCTTCAGTTAGCTTGTGTGTAACATATTTTGGGGAGATTTTACAGGACACATCTACTAAACAATACAAACACATTCACAATCAATTTGAATAAACTGTGAAACATTTTGTGGCAGACTTCTTCCTAAGGCAGAGCTTTTGTTCCGGCATCTTGAAAACTGATTCTAAAGGTCATTTCTGCCTTCTAGTGGCAGATATAAAGTACTACAAAAAGAGTGAGATTCTGTGGTCCTTTATGACATTTATGTGTTCATCATTAAATGCATGTACAGTAGCAAGGGCCTAAAACTAAATTATAGTAGCTAATTTAATTATGTATGTATGTATGTATGTATGTATGTGTGTATTCATTTTATTATTACAAAAACAACAATTTAAAACTTATATTTAAGCCTTTTTTATATATTTTCGTTTATTAAAAACTATAGTTTTTATTTTGGCAGAAAACCACATGTGAAACTTATCTTTTGAAATGCTTAAAAGCAGATATTTTGTGCATTGTGTGCATCACATTACATATTAAATATGTTGTGTAATATACTTCTATTGCATTATTATTTCAGTCCCAAAAATATTATTTTATTTTTGTGATTTGATAGTCATGCTAAAAATTATGATCTCAGGCATTATGAAAAGATTTAAGAATACTGACTAAATGGTGTGTAATACTGTTTTATAAACTCAATGCACATTTTTATTTAGATTTGTTACAATAATGTACATATTACACACAAACATATACGGTTTGCATTACAAAGGGAGAGTTTTTTCTTCAAAAACATTTTAATAATAACACTACCACTACTACTACTACTACTACTACTACTACTACTACTGTACTACTACTACTACTAATAATAATAATAATAGTAATAATAATAATAATAATAACAATAATAATAATAATAATAATAATAATACAATACATATATAAATAATAATAAGACCACATGCTGGTTCTGTTTGGCCATAAATGTCTAACTGAATGATTTCCTTGTGCCAGGCGGTGATGCAAGAAGTGGGTTGTTTATTAATTGTAAGATAAGCAGGACTATCCATTTATCAAAACGGGTTCATTGTATTTATTTATTTTAGATGTTTTTTTTTTTGTATATTTAACCCTAACCTCTTAGATTTTGGAACCTGTACCAAATATTGTATATCAAAAAGACAAAAAAAGGAAAAATCCAAAGTTAAAAAAAAGCCATAATTTATTTGGGGGATAAGGTAAACCTCTTGTTGTGTAAAAAAGTTGAATCAAGAGCTTTGCCTTTTCTTTAGGGGTATAGAGATGTATAACAAATGTGACATCAAATAAAACATTTTCGGGAAACATCCTCATGCACCGTAAAGACCTTTTTTTGACATTTGTTAATGTTTAACCATTTGATCAACAAGCACCAAAAAACAACACCAACCGTCATTTGGGGAAAGATATCAAAATGAAAGCTCCTGTACTAATCCACATTTTTTTCTGTTTCCTATTTTCTGTTACCTTCGTACAATGTCAAGGTGAGTTAACTCATTTGCACATACTAAATTTTGTAAGTATATGTACATTTGAAAATATGAAGTGGTTTTAAAGAGTGTTGACTTGCACATTTGTGTGTGTGCGACTCAGAATGTCTTCGAGAGGAAATTGCATATGAAAACATAAAACCAGTTGAGAGGGCATCATACGCTGATGGTGAAACAGTAAAATTGAACTGCATGACAGGTTATTTTGGCTTTTATAAGTTGAGGTGTAGCAATGGACAATGGCAGACCTTTATTGCACGAAGTTGCTCAAGTAAGAAAGTTTTCCACATTCATTGGAATAAATTTTATTATTGTTATTTTTACTATGAGTGTGAAAGTTGTTTCATTGCTGCAGAGAAAAAATGTGGTCACCCAGGGGAAACACCAAATGGTTACTTTAAACTAATGGAGGGAAGAGATTATGTTTATGGAGCAACAGTGGAGTATTCTTGCAAGAAAGGGTAAACGAACAGCAGTGTCTTTGCTAATTAATAAATGTACAAATCTATCCTAATCAAGTTGATCCTACTTGTACTGTACTTAAAGATGTTAAAAAAATTCTCCGTGTTCATAGGTATAAAATGGCAAGCAGAAACAATCAACGTCACTGTAGAATTGAAGGATGGGATAATTCCATCCCTGTCTGTGAGGGTAGGCTTCTTGAAAGACTGTTTCCATTTGATTCCTGAAGGTGCTGTAAGCGATTTTTATGCTGTGGTGCACAATAAAACAACTTTACTCTCTGTAAGGTATCACTGAAGTAACTGTTCTGAGAAACTACATGATCTCTGTGACAGACCTAGACTACGTAAACTGTCCGCAGACCACTGCCAGAATTGTTGTCTAGTCAACCACAAGGATTTCTGAGGCACTTTCTGGCTGTCAATCACTGCGCACATTCACAGCAGGCACTTTATATCCCATGAGGAATTAGATGACGAGAGCGTGATAGATCAACTTGCAGTGAGTTTGCATGCAAACAACAACAGGCATGAATGTTCCAAAGGGTTTGGAACCAGATGCAGAGCTTAATTTGCTCCTGTTTAGCTTGACGTAAATATAGCCAACATATGGTGAATGTAACAGGTCAATTAGTAGGTTCTGTGCAGGTAAACATCACAGTCCTGACCTCAAATTTGTATTAGTGACAGACAACAGAGGCTGCAGTCTTAAGTGTCCTTTAGTGCCATGAAGGTTATATTGGTGGCGTGATGTGGATGGGCGTGAGGTTTAGAAGGAGTGAGAGTAACAGAGATTAGTTAGTTGGATTTGTGCAGGTAAACATCACTTCACTGACCTCAAATGTGTATTAGTGACAGGAGTTTCTAATTAGTAAGTAAACGCCATTATTGTTGGTGCCGTGATGTGTATAAGAGAGAGATTTAGGTAGGTTGAGTGTATCAGAGGTCAGTTAGTAGGATCTATGTAGCCCACATAGCAAAATTTCTCTGGCCCAGCTCTGGCCTACAAAATCAGCTTTTGCTTGGCCCACATGCCGTAGTAAATTACGGTACATGACTGGACCATGTCTGGATGCCAGACAAAGGCCAAACATGGACCATATTTCAGCCAGGTTAATAACCCATAACTGAGCCTGAATTGGGCCAGATATGTTGGTGTGTCATGACTGCAATTAAATTGATAAACCCATGAATCATTGCGCTTTAGGCTTGCACTGGTCTGCTTTTTTTCTTGAAGCGACCTGATTGGTGGATTTTTTTTTCTTTATTGGAAAATAATAAAAATTTATTCAAAACTTGGGTCAAGATAGGCCAAACTTACATGGCCCACATATCAATTATTAATATCTGGGCTTAATACTACAATTTACATAACATGTTTGGCCCACATGCTGTACAGTATACCAGTGCTGGATAAATGCCTGCAGTGCCAGATTTATGCCATTTTTGCTATCTGGGAGGTAAACATTCCTTCCCTGGCCTCAAAGTTGCAGTAGTAACTGACAACAGAGGTTGCATTCTTTAGAGTCATTTTTGATGTGCCCAATGTGCTATGCCAAAAAAAAGTGACATGCGGAATTCTGATATCTGTGGAACAAGAAGAGCTAAGTTAGAAGTTTCTAATTAGTAAGTAAACACCATTATTGTTGGTACCGTACCATGGATGAGAGAGGTTGAGTTTAACAAAGGTCAATTAGTAGGATCTGTGCAGGTAAACATTACTTCCCTGGCCTTAAAGGTGTAGTAGTGACGGACAACAGAGGCTGCATTCTTTCGTGTCATTGTTGATGTGCTATGCCAAAAGAAAATTACATATTGGATTTTGATTGCAGTAGAGGTAGAGTGTTATCCAGATGGATTTGGGGTTCAGGTGGGGTGAGTGTAACAAATGCCAGTTAGTAGGACCTAGTTAGTAGGTGTCTTTGTTGATGTGTCTTATCTCCAATGCTTAAAACCGTTTGAATCATGCTTGGAGTGGAGTCTATTGTGGTTTGGACATAGGTTTAAATTGTGTAACCAACGTCTAGGTATAGTGTTATAGCCTTGCTTCCAGCACACAGTGGGATTGTGGAAAAAGGGGGTTAATCTATTGCATTTTATTGACCTTATTCTTCAATGCGGAAGTGCGCTCGTTTTCGCATTTGTTTTAGAACTTCCGATTCAGTCGCCTATGGGAGAAATGACTAGGAATAATAAACAGCAGAGAGCGGTCAAACTACTTGCTCTACAAACAAGTGTTTGCCTGACTATACAGACAAAATATAATAAGAAAACATCAGTTTGCAACATCAAGCAAAATAACGAGCTGTTTTTAACGCCTAAAAATAAATGGAAGGGAATGAGACCAGAAGTCTCGAGCCAAAAAGACTGAAATGGCCCGCTCATACGTGGAGAATAAGGTCAATAGTGTGTCTTTGTCACTGACCAAAGTTCTAAAGTCACTGCAAAGTCTATAGTCACTTACAGCACCACAGAGGTTGCCAGGTTTCCCAAAGGACAATGTAGAACATTAGTACTATGCCAATTGTGTTTTATCTGCTGAAATTGGAATTTGTTTGCTAAATAAAGTACATTCCATCTCTCTTGCCCCACCTCAAAGTCTAATTCTTCCAATAGTAGATTCAAATCTCCTCCAGGGGTCTTGCATGCAATCATACAGTATATTGATAATAGCACGCTGGAGTGAGAATTAGACAAAAAGAATAAAAATAAAAAAATGACACCAGTAAACCAGACAGCTCTTGGTAATGGCATGCATGAGTTCTATTTTGTAGTGAGTGATCTACATTCTGATTTGGGAAACAGGCATTGCTCCAATTTTAAAATAATGTTTGACATAGAGTGACTAATCAGGACTAATCAGTCTAAATCAGTTCATTTATTTCCTAGAAGTGAGATGCCCTGTGATTCACACTGATGGAACTGTGACTGCACTGGGAAACACAGTTGAAGGAGCTTATGGTGATGTTGTTCACTTTCAGTGTGTATCTTCTGACAAAAGTCTAGACGGAAGTAACGTCATTCATTGTATGGAGAATGGCAACTGGAGCGGGCCTGTACCACAATGCACAGGTTTATATCTTTATATCACAGTATCTTGCTTTATTCAGGTCACATTTCATGAAGAGATTCATTTTACACTAGATTCTAAATTCACCAGTAACTCTATGTCATAGATTCAAATAGGTGCTAAAAAAATTATCTCTGACATTTTCATCTACGGGCGCCACGGTGGCGTAGTGAGTAGCACGTTCCCCTCACAGCAAGTAGGTCGCTGGTTCGATCCCCGGCTGGGCCAGTTGGCATTTCTGTGTGGAGTTTGCATGTTCTCCCCGTGGTTGCGTGGGTTTCCTCCGGG